>PVKP010011609.1:0-60874 GCA_004027715.1 Plecturocebus donacophilus | reverse complement strand
ACTTACCCAATAGCAGTCTTGCTCTCCCACAACCAATCGAGCTGTTTCACTCCCTATAAAACCCCCCGGTCTAAAAATAGACTTTCTAAAAATAGCCCAAGTCACTCCCTATAAAACCCCCTGTCTGAGAGAAATCAGTGCGACTTCTCCAGCCCCTCCTGTCCGGACTGCAGAACCTCACCCGGGAGCCTGAATAAATCCCCTTGCATTGGATTATATTGGTGCTGGCCTCAGTTTCTTTGCTTTATCCTCGGAAATAAACCTTACAAGAAATACAACCTTTAATATCTAAAAGTTAAGTGCAAGACTCATAGCTTAGTTAACGGGGTATATGATTTGAGTTCTGCATAGTACACCCTAACCATAGCTCAGATACATGAAAGAAAGGCCAAGAAGCACTTGAGCATGGTGGTGATTTTAAGATAAAAACCTAGGAACAGCTATTACTGAGGCAAAAGCTACCCAGTTCCTGCTGGGAGGCATTTAAACTTTAAAGAGCTCTAGCTGCCATGCTGCCCTAACATCAGGGCAGACAAGAGACTCTTTAAAGTTTCATTACACCATGCTGGCAATAGGCATTTCTTATTTCAGCTAGAAGAGAAGCTTGTTAAAGTAGCAATATTGAAGTAAGGGAGAAAAATGGAAATCAAATTAAGAAAGGGAGTGACTATCATCTTTCAAGAGGACAGAGGTTTATCATCATTATTATTTTGGTTGCCATGTTTGTTTGGCATGGTTAAGTCAAAGAATAAGGGCTAATCATGGTTACCAGGTGGGAATGCAGAATAGTAGTACTTATAAAGAAAACTGATACAATGATATCAAAGGAGCTTTAGTACTAAGTATTAATCAGGAATTATTAACTCTAAGTACTGTTTGATATTTAAAGAACAATCACATCTTATGAACTATGGGATATGGAGTGCTTTAATTTGATTTAGAACACGTCCTGGTCTTACAGAACCTACACTTTTGTGAACCTCAGAAATATCAGAATGGGAAAGATTTTAAGGAAAATTAATATAGGATTTCTCACTATGAAACAGTGGTAACAAGAAGAATAGAATTTCCACCGAATTTTTAACTTGTATTGTCCCTCACCTGTATATCATAAATTCCACAGGAAGGGACTTTTTCTTTGTAGAATCCTTGGATTTTTAATGAAGGACAGAAAAAAATGACTATATACTTCATCCAATTTATAGAATGTGACTTAGGAATGATGGCCATGCATTACTATTCAAAGAATAGAGCCTGAATCTAATTTGTTCTTTGAAGAAATCCAAATTTATTTTCCTAAAAAGTAACTGACAGAGTAATCCACTTCTAATTCTACTCAGAGAGCTGAGTGCCAGAAAAGAATTTCCTTACAACTACGGATTGCAAATCTGCTAGGGGCCAACAGGCAATAAATACCAAGAAGGGAAAAGGAAAGAGAGAGAAAAAATATTTTTACATCTGAAAGACAGAGATGAAGAAGAGAGAAGAAACAGAAATTTAGTGAGTAAAATCAGCAGTTTGCTCTGAAGACGTCTTGCATGTTTAACCACACTCCTTAGTGGATGTAATTTATCAGGGTAAATACTCTGGGGCTTTGGCAATGAAAGCTGAATCTATTTCCACAGGATGCTGGTGACCTAGATGCTACCACAGCCAGATACCCAACAGAAAATGCTCGTAGGTGGTTCCTGTTTCATAGTCTTATTTCATCTTCCACCCTAAACTGGCCTTTATACATCCATTTTTCTATTAGACTATTCCAGCTTCTGCTGTTTACTTGGAATGAATATCACATTAAAATGGAAAATTGGCCTTTGTCCAATTTAGCTTTAGCCAGCTGAAACAGTATCAACAGGAGAAAATGATGCTGTAATTTTCTCCTCTGGTAAAATGTGGCTAGAAATCCATGCAGAAAATGTAGCCGTACTCATTAAAGTGAAGAATATGCTACCATGTATAGTAAGTTTGCTTTTAAAAGCACTTGTTAAAATACCATTAGATGTTCAATAATGACTAAGACTAAGTAACAGAGAGGTATGAATGAGAATGTTGAGTTTGATTATTTACTTTGAACTCTGAAGTGATCTTTTTCAGATTCCATTTTCAAGTGTGACAACTGGAAAGGACAATTAACTGTAACAAAGCTACCAATCTATACTGAAATGCTGATTGAATTCCATCTTCAACTGCACGAAGAAAACTAGATATATGCATATGTGACAGAACCAGGTTACACATAGGTTTAATCAACATCTCTGAAACGAGAGAAACAATTGAACTATACATGTAGATCCTCAATTTTCCAAACGAGACCCCATAGTTATACATATGAAAAGAGAAGATTCACTAGGTTTAATTGATAAAAGATTTTCAAATTTATCTCCCTGTGTAAATTTGTAATATAAGAAACGAATAAATGGATATTCATTACTTAAAAGAATTAAAATAACCTGCCAAATTGTGAGGCAAGCTTTTAAAAATACAATCATGAACATGCTTACAATTCCATTAAAAGCAGTATTGCAAAGTGGCTAAGTGAGTCAACTCTGGAGTTAGATGCGAAGCAACTGAAGCCTGGCTTTGACTTGCTAATTTGGACACAATGACTTAACTTCTCTTGGTTTCTACATCTGTAAAACCTGAATAATGATGGTGACTCAGAGGAAACACTCAATAACTATTCGACATTTTTACTAAAAATCCCTCTAAGAAGGTAGCAAAGGAAAATCTACAGGATAAAGCAGAAGTAATAGACAGTCCTAGAGTTATTCTTAGATCTTTGATGCTCATGAAAAGAGCAAATTTGAGTAATAAAATTAGTCTATATTAAAACATAAAGGCCGAGTTGCTATTTCTTCACATATAGTGGCCAAACTTCCCTAAGCACAGTGTCCAGGATAATGGCCTTAGCATAGTTCTGCAGCCAGGACATGAAAATAACAAAAGTGCGTTGTTATAGTCAACCAGTAACCTTTCTTAGTTAATCACTTATCATGAGCACTCTCCTTGAAGTCTTGAACATTTTCAGTAAGGTACTGACTTAACTATCTTTAATGTTATTCTTTTTAGGAAGTGACGATCACTTCACTTCCTGACGTCAAAGGAGGGAGCAAAATGGTAATTGGGTAGAATCACAAGCTGTTACTGTCTTCTTTCCAAAAGCTATTTGGTGAAACTACTTTGTTTTAAAACACACAAGATTTCCTCTCTGCTACTTACTACAGTCAGACATTAAAAGGACAAATATATTTTGCTCATAAAAATCAAATTCTAAAAAACCTTTATAGTTCTCTCACCATTATTCTAAATTTAATAAAAAAATATGTACACTATTTTTGTTTTCATTTGCTTATTGAAGAAAAAATATTACTTACTTTCCATCCCAGACATGGTCACCTCTGTGGAAAATCACCAGGTTATTCTTAGGGTCTAGAGCCACCCCAGAAACCTGGCCTAGCAACAGGTATACTCCAGGCCAATCCAGTGCCTCTTCCATGTGGAAATCTAAAAGATATATCCACAGATTTAGTGTAAAAAAGAAAGGTCGATTGCCTCATGAGGATTCACAATAGTTATAAGAAGCTCATGCGATAACATCACCAGATGCAAAGAAATAAAAGGAAGACAATCAAGCCGTGCTCTACATAAATCATACCACATGCACATTCCAAGTAGCTTTCTGAGTGACAAAATGAAGTGAATGGGAACTTGTATTAGGACTGTTTTCTTTTCCTTTTGATAAGATGCCTGTAAAGCCAGCTAACTCAAGTCATTAAAGGGTAAATTTGAGACGGCCTTTTTATTGACAAGATTCTTAATCTCTTTCGAAAATATGACAACATAGATGGCATTTTAATACAAAGCTTTTTTGTGAATAAATAGGAAGAATGGGCAATAAGCCTGGAACTCTGTGTTTTTCTGTCTCTTTCTCTCTCATCTATCTATCTATCTATCTATCTATCAACCATCTATCTGTCTATCAATCATCTCCTGAGTAAATTCTGGATATTCAATATTAAACAGCCCCCATAAGAAACCATTCATTGATTATTCCTTGTTACAAAAAACTAAGATATTGATTCATTCTCCTAACTTCAGTGATCCTATAAGAATAGGACTCTCTCTTTCACTCTTCAGATTTCGTTTCCTAAAATGAGAGAAGAAAAATATGACAGAAACTCTGTGACTGGTATCCAAATTATTCTTCTTTCTTATCAGAATACATTTATCTTCAGAGAATATCTGGGTTTGTGTGTGTAGGTGTTTGAAACAGGGTCTTACTCTGTCACCCAGGCTAGAATGCAGTGGCACCATCACAGCTCACTGCAGCCTCAACTTGCTAAGCTCAAGAAATCCCCCCATCTCGGTCTCCTGAGTACCTAGTACAATAGGTGTGCACCACTATGCCCAGTTAACTTAAGAAAACAATTTATTCTAGAGGCGGCATCTCACTGTGTTGTCCAGGACAGTTTCCAATTCATGGGCTCAAGCGATCCTCCCACTTCTGCCTCCCAAAGTGTGGAGATTATAGGCGTGAGCCACCACGGCCAGACTCATTTGTGTTAACCGCCTTTATAAACATGCTCATGAATAAAGGGGCACAATGTATATGTCTATACTAACTGAGGACATAGAGTTATGAAGATCACTGTGAAAGCTATTGTGTCAGCGTTAATATTTCTTTCCCTCCCAAATACTTCAACAAAGATTCTGAAAAGAAAGGCAGCAATTTGAGTCTCATTTCTCCTTGCCACCCTCTGAAGGATGTGGTAACATGAGGTGAAATCCTCAAAGACAGGTATTAAAGACTGGGGAGAGAAAGGGAAGCTCAAATCTTATATGATCAGCTATGAAAGCTTGAGAGGATGCTTGTGTGAGAACAAGCACTTTTAAATAATTCTGTCAACTATAGAAAAGAAAAATCTTTCATCCAAAATATTTTAAACTTTGTACATTTAATTTTTTTCTTTAATAAAAATTAACAAAACATAGCACAATTAACAGGATGCTCAGATTAGTTCAACCTTTGCTGAAGCATCTTCTTTCTTTTCTTTTCTTTTTTTTCTGAAGCGTCTTCAACAACTATTCCCTAAGCGTACTTTCTAGGTAAGATGCTATGCTAGAATCTGGGAATGCAAAGGAATGAAACATGTTTTTTGGCCTTGGTAAGCATAATATAATATGATATAATGTAATACAAGATAAAATAGGATAGGAATATGACAGAATAAAGTGTTTAAAAAACCCAGGAACCTAATACCTATGACACAAAGTAGTACAGGAATACATGAGAGGGCCCAGAATCCTTCCCAACGTCTGGGCTGGAATAGGGTAGGATTAAAGCCTACTTAAAAGGTTTTCCACAGAAACAAATATTTATGTTTGCACTTAAAGGTAAGGCGGGGTTCATCAAGTGTAGAAGTAGGCAGAGAATATTTTGGTCAAAAAGAATAAAAGTGAGGACGTTTATAACTGCAGAATGTATTTTAAGATTTTGAAAAATGATGTGGAAAGGATATGTGTATATGCCAGGTGGAATGGGGGTCTGGGGATTGGATTAGCTGATCCTGAAATCTGGTCTAGACTGGAAAATGTACTGACACCACTTAAAAGAGTCTGGATTTAACAATGATAATATAGTGTGTAGCTGTGGTATCTTGACCTCTACTGATAATTTTGAGGTACGTTACAAGAACTTTATTAGCAGCAGTAAAGCACAGTGTCAAGGAATAATTTGCTTTTGAAATATTTTAGAGCACACGAAAATGTCATTGTCACTGGTGTATTGTGATATGCCTTCCTGCTTTGGAGAGAAGGTGGGCAGAATTACAGCTGGCATGCCTGAATTTGTAAATAATTTTAGTCATAGCAGCGGATGTGAATGGAGCTGCTCAGATGAACAGTAGACAAACAGTATCTATCATCCATCACGCTTGCTTGTCATAAAAGGGAAAACAATTGCAAACTGCTGCTACAGGCAATTGGGAACCACCGAAGGTTTAGAAACATGTTTTATTGGTACAAAATAATTGTACATATTTATAGGATACGTGAGATATGTTGATACAAGCATGATCAAATCAGGGTATTTAAAATACACATCACCTTGAACACTTATCATTTCTTTGTGTTGGAAACATTCAATATCTTCTTTTCTAGTTATTTTGAAATAGACAATATATTGTTGTTAACTATATTTATCCTGCTGTGCTATCAAACACTTAAAGTTATTTATCTCTCTACATGTTTGTACCCATTAACCAACTTCTCTCTATTCCCATGGATCTTTCCCAGGATCTGGTAGCTATCATTCTATTTTCTACCTTCATGAGATCAATGTTTTAAGCTTCCACATATGAGTAAGAATGTGGTATTTGTCTTTCTATTTTTGGCTTATTTCACTTAACATAATGACCTCTAGTTTCCTCCATTTGCTGCAAGTGACAAAATTCCATTCTTTTTTATGGCTGAATAGTATTCCATTGTGTACATGCACCACCTTCTCTTTATCCATTCATCTGTTGATGTATTCTTAGGTTGATTCCATATCTTGGCTACTGTAAATAGTATTGCAGTAAACATGGGAGTACAGTTATCTCTTTGATTGACTTCCTTTCCTTTTTGAAAAATGTCATTGGTATAATGATTACATTAAATTTGTAGATTGCATTAGTCTGTTTTCACACTGCTGATAAAGACATACCTGAGACTGGGTAATTTAGAAAGAAAAAGAGGTTTGATGGACTTACAGCTCCACATGGCTAGGGAGGCCTCGAAATTATGGTGGAAGGTGAAAGGAATGTCTGACGTGGCGGCAGACAAGAGAGAACAAGCCAAGCAAAAGGGGCTCCCTTTTTCAAATCATCAGGTCTTGTGAGAATTATTGACTACCCTGAGAACAGTATGGGGGAAACTGACCCCATGATTCAGTTACCTCACACTGGGTCCCTCCCATGACACATGGGAATTGTGGGAGCTACAATTTAAAATGAGATTTGGGTGGGACACAGCCAAACCATATCAGATAGTATTGCCAATTTAACAATATGATTTTTTTCAGTCCATGAGCAGGAAATATTTTTCCATTTTTTTGGTGTTATCTTCAATTTCTTTCATCAGTGTTTTGTAGTTTTCCTTGCAGAGATCTTCATCTCCTTGGTTAAATTTATTCATCAGTATTTTTTTAAGCTATGGTAAATAAGACTGCTTTCTTGATTTCTTTTTCAGCTAGTTCATTATTGGTGTATAAAAATGCTACCGATTTTCATATGTTGACTCTGTGTCTTGAAACTTTACTCAATTTCTTTGCAAGTTCTAAGAGTATTCTTGGTGAAGTCTTAAGGTTTTTCTCTATATAAAATCATGTCATCTGCAAAGAGGGAACAATCTGACTTCCTCTTTTCTGATTTGGGTGTCTTTTAGTTCTTTTTCATGCCTGACTGCTCTGGTTAGAACTTCTACTACTATGTGAAATAAGAATGGTCAAAGTGGGCATCCTTGTCTTCTTCCAGTTCTTAAAGAAAAGGTTTTTCTCTTTTCTCCATTCAGTATGATGTCAGCTTTGGGTTTGCTGTATATGGACTTTATTACGTAGAAGTATATTCCTTCTATGCATAATTTATTGAGTTTTTGTCATGCAGAAAAGTAGAATTTTAGCAAATGCTTTTTCTGCATCTATTGATATGATCATATGGTTTTTGTCCTTCATTCTGTTGATGTGCTGTATTATGTTTATTGCTGAACCATCCTCATATCCCAACAATAAATTTCACTTGATCATTATGTATTATCTCTTTGATGTGTTTCTGAAATTGGTTTGATAGTACTGTGTTGAGGATTTTGCATTTATGTTCATCAGAGATACTGGCCTGCTGTTTTTCTATTTTCACTGTATCCTTATCTGGTTTTAATATCAAGATAATGCTGGTTTCATAGAATAAATTAGGAAGAATTCCCTCTTCTTCCACATTTTGGAATAGGTTGAAAAGAATCGATATTAGTTCTTTATAATTTTGGTACAATTTAGCAGTAAAGTCATCCGGTCCTGGGCTTTTCTTTGATGGGAATTTTTATTATTAGTAGTACTGATTGAATCTCATTACTTGTTATTGGTATGTTCAGGTTTTCTATTTCTTTCTAGTTAAGCTTGATGGATTATATGCATCCAGGAATTTATTCATATTCTCTAGGTTTTCTAATTTATTAGCATATAGTTGTTTAAAATTGTATGCTGATACAGTTTTCATACAGAAAACATTATATCTCTAACGATTCTTTATATTTCTGTGGTATCTGTTGCTATGTCACCTTTTTCATTTCTGATTTTATTTATTTGAATCTTCCCTTTTTTTCTTGGTTAGTGTAGCTAGCAGTTTACTCATCTTATCTTTCAAAAAACCAACTTTTTTTCATTGGCCTTTGTATTTTTTTAAGTTTCTATTTCTTTTAGTTCTGCTCTGATCTTTATTCTTTCCTTTTACTAATTTTGGGTTTGGTTTGTTCTTGCTTTCCTCATTCTTTGAAGTGCATTGTTAAGTTGTTTATTTGATATCCTTATACCTTTTGATGTAGGTATTTATTCCTATAAACTTCCTTCTTACCATTGCTTTTACTATATTCTATAGGTTTTGGTACATTGCGTTTCCATTTTCATTTGTTTCAAAAAATTTTTTTTATTTCCTTCCTAATTTCTTCATTGACCCAATAGTTGATCATGAGCATGTTGTTTAATTTCCATGTATTTGTACAGCCTCCAAAGTTCTTCTTGTTATTGAATTCTAGCTTCTTTTTTGTGGTCTAAGAAGATACTTGATAGAATTTCTATTTTTAAAATTTTGTTGAGACATGTTTTAAGGCCTAACACACAGTCTATCCTGGAGACTGTTACATGTGCTGATAAAAAGAAGGTGCATTCTACAGCTGTTGGATAAAATGTTATGTAAATGTCTATTAGGCCAATTTGGTCTAAAGTGCAATTTCAGTCCAATGTTTATTTTCTGTCTACATGATCTGTCTGATGCTCACAATGGTTGAGGTCCCCAACCATTACTGTGTTGGAGTCTATCGCACCCTTCAGGTCAAATAACATTTCCTTTATATAGCTCTGTGCTGCAGTGTTGCATGCAAATATATTTAGAATTGGTATATCCTCTTGCTGAATCGACCCCTTTGTCATTATATAATGATTATCTTCATTGTTGTTGTTGCTTTTACTGTTATTAAAGTCCATTTTACCTGATACGTAACTACTCATGCTTGCTTTTGTTTTTCATTTGCATAAAATATATTTGACCATCACTTCATTTTCAGTCTTTTGGGTCTTTACAGGTGAAGTGACTTTTTATGAGCAGCAAATCATTGGGTTATATATTTCTATCCATTAAGACAGTCTGCATATTTTAAGTGAGAAATTTAATCCATTTACATTCAAGGTTATTATCAGTAGGTGAGGACTTATTCTTATCATTTTGTTAATTCTTTTCTGGTTGTTTTGTATAGCCTTTTTTCCTTTCTTATTATCATCGTGGTTTGATTTTTTTTTTTTTGCAGTGGCAACACTTGAGTCTTTTCTCATTTGTGTGTCTGCTCTGCCACTGAATTTCATACTTTTATGTGTTTTTGTGATGATAGATATTGTTTTTCTGCTTATAGAGGTAAAATCTGGACTTCCTTAAGCATTCCTTGTAGAGATGTTCTAATGCTAATGAATTCCCACAAGTTTTGCTTGTCTGGGAAAACTTTGCTGGGAATAGCATTCTTGGATGAATTGTTTTTTGCTTTTAGCACTTTGAATATATCAGTTTACACTGTCTCCTGATCTGTAAGGTTTAAGTTTAGAAAGTTGTTTTAGTTTGAAGGAGGGTTCCTTCCATGGACTTGATGCTTTTCTTTTGATGTTTTTAGAATTTAATCTCTGTTGTTGACTTCTGAAAATTCCACTATAATGTGTCTTGGAGAAGACCTTTTAGGTTGAAGCTATTTAGGGATCACTGGGATTCCTGTATCTGGATATCTAGATCTCTTCCAAAACAGGAAGCTTTCAGCTGTTATTCCGGTACATAGGTTTTCTATGCCTTTGTCCATCTCTACACCTTATAGAACAACAAAATTTGAATATTTAGTCAGTTTACAGTGTCCTATATATCATATTAGGTAGACTTTCTTCATTTTTAAATATTTTTTTCTTTTAAAATCTCCATGTGTTTTTTGTTTTTGTTTTTTTGTTTCTAAATGAGACAGAGTCTCACTCTGTCATCTAGGATGGAGTGCAGTAGTGCTATCTTGGCTCACTGCAATCTCCGTCCCCCAGGTTCAAGTGATTTTCATGCCTTAGCCGCCCAAGTAGCTGGAATTATAGGCACATGACACCCCATCTGGCTATATATATATATATTTTTTTTGTATTTTTAGTGGACATGGGGTTTTGCCATGTTGTCCAGTCTGGTCTCAAACTCCTGGCCTCAAGCAAACTACCCACCTCAGCCTCCCAAAGTGTGGGATTACAGGCATGAGTCATATGCCTGGCCTCACTAGGTTATTTTAAAAGATGTCTTCATATTCAGAAATTCTTCTTCTTGATATAGTCTATTGCTGAAGTTCTCAACAGTATTTTTTATTCATTTGATTAAATTCTTCAGTTCCAGGATTTCTGTTTGACTCTTTTTTATAATATCTCTTTGTCAAATTTCTCATTCAGATCATAAACTGTTTTCCTGAATTCTTTGTATTTTTTATCTGTGTTCTCTTGTATTTTACTGAGCTTCTTTAATATCATTATGTTGAATTCCTTTTCAGGAATTTCATAGATTTCTTTTTGTTGAGTATGTTGCTGGATAATTATCATGTTCTATTAGAGGTGTCATGTTTCCTTTTCATGTTTCTTCTGTCCTTACAATGATATCTCTATATATGGTAAAACAGTTGCTTCTTCCAATTTTATAGGTTGGGTTTCATAAGGAAAGATGTTTTTCTTTATAGACAAACTATAGTGTTGGTTGAATAGGGTGCTTTGGCTTTGATTCTAGGTGGGCACAGTAGTCTCTATATGATTTCTTCGGTTATAATCAGCATCAGTGGTGTCTTTGAGTTCCTCAGCAGCTTAAGCTGCAGTTGTTGGTGGAGGCTATGGTGAGGCTTTGCTGAGGACAGGGACAAAAGGTGGGTTGATCCTTGGGCCCCACTGGTGGCAACAGTGAGCTGAGCATGCCAGTCTTTAGGTCCCTGGGTGGTGTATGCAGGTATCATGGTAGCAGGTCCAGGCAGCTACCATGATTCTGGTTCTGGCAGTGGCCGTGGTGGGCTTGGTGGGCAGTTAGGTCCTTGGGCCCACAGGTGGCATCAGTGAAGGCAGTAGTAGCACTGAACCTATCCTCAGATCCCCAAGCAGTACACATGGACACCAGCAGTGGTGGTAGTGGGCTGGAAGGACCCATCCTCAGGTCCCCATGTGGCTCATGCAGGTGGGCTCTGGCAGCAGTGGTGATGGCAGGCTTGACAGACATGTCCTCAGATCCCTGGGAGGAGTGCATAGACACCAGTGGTGGTAGACGGGGTGGGTGAATCTTCAAATCCCTGGACAATGTGTCTGGACTCAGGCAGGTTGAGATGATCCCCAGGCTTCAGTGATGTGGGCAAGCACTGGCAGGGGCAGTGCTGGGTGGAGCGGAACTGTCCTTAGGCCCTCTGATGGTGTATGCTCATGGAAAATTTAAAACATGGGGTGACATGATTAATGCTGTATTTTTGAAAGTGAACTCTGGAAACAGAGTATATGCATTAGAATTAGAGATGACTAGATAAATCAACAGATAGATATTTCATCCCCCATTCCCCAAATGTTAACAATTTTAAAGTTGTTTGAATCTCAGGTTGCACTTCATCCATTCTCCTCTCATTTAGTTGTCATAATTCTGTACTCATTCACCACTCCTGAAACTTCTAGCTGGCTTCCAAGGGAATCTCAAAGCTCATGACAATGCAGATATTTGCACGCTTGTATTACTTAGCCAAGAGCATTCAGGATCTGAGTCTCTTTATTAACCAGAAATTCCAGGAAAATTAAAGAAAAACTGAGTTCATGATTTTTTTCTGTGAAGATTAGCTAAATTAATTTTTTTGCTTTCAGTTTCACCATATTTTTAACTATTAGGTAGTTAAAGGCTATTCCCTATGAGATGAAATGATCAAGAATAAAGGCAGTGATTTGGGACTAGTATGTATGTAGATGGAATTAATTTTGATTATTCTTCCAATTCCTGCTCATCACAACATGAGAATCAGAGAATGCTAGAATGGTGTCAAAATTATTCCACATAACTGTCTCACTTGACAGGAAAGGAACTTCAGCCTTGAGCTAGACTTTAAGCCTCAATTTTAGGGATAATTATTTTCTAATCACCAATTAAGGGCAATTTCAAATCTTTACTAAATAAATTATATGATAAAATGTATGTAGGTTCTACCTTAAACACTTTTAATGATAGAGAAGTTAAAAATTCTAGGTCACGTTTTTTTAGTTATTATTTAAGAAGTGATTCAATATATGACTAGTTAATGCTGCAGATTTACAGTTTTAGCTTAAAAATTAAATACAAATTTCTTACCCATGACCTTGGGAAAGTCATTCCCAACTCTGTCAGTTGCTCTAAATTCAGATAGCAAATGACAGAATTATTTCAAGCTTGATTGCTTATTTTTAAACTCTGGAGTTGAGAATATATTACTGGAAACAATACTTTTAGAAAAATAAGATAAATATACATTTGCTACTGATTCTAGTACCTTTGTTACAAATTTGTTTTTATTTCTAAAAGATTATTAAAAAGTTGAAAGAACCCATGAAATCTTAAAATATTTTTCCAGTGACATATAACACGTTTTATGGTAAATATATCATATTATGCTATAAAGAATCCTTAGACTTATTATAAATAAAGGCTAGTGTACAGCCACATATTCTGCTATATAGTCAGAAAAAGAAGTTACTATTTTTAGAAAAAAATTAAATATTGCTATTAAAACTGCATCAATTAATCATGAAAAAGATTAATAAATTACACTTTTCCAGAGAGAGATTAATATTACTGATCACTGTTGCATTCACATGAAATTATTAATAAGTATTTGAAAGGGCATTCATTTATCTGTGTTACATAAAGACTAACAGAGCTAAAGTTGAGAAAAAAATATAATTTCAAACCCAGAACTATGAATTAATTTCAGTGTAACAAGGATCTTCACATTTAATTTTAAGAAATAGGACTGAAAAAAATAACTAGAAGGCTTCAACAAAAACAAAATATGGCACTTGCTTTTTCTGTACTTGTAAATTTTCATCTTTTGAGAAAAAGATGCCTTATTTTGGTCAGGAATTGTTATTCATCAGACGTGCCAGCAAAAACTGTAATTAACTAAAACTATTGTAGAAATATTTATACCAAAGTAAGAAAGAAAACAAGAATTAATTATAATGTTTCATTTAATAAGAGTGAAGTGAGGAAGAGATTTACTATATAAATAGGTGCTCAAAAGCATTAGCAGAATTCCTTTCCTTTTTAAAGTTTCTTTAATTGCAAATGAGATTTTCATCTTGGTCAAACTGGCTGAATATTGACTGAGAAAGCATGACCAATACACCTATGAAAACTATAGTTATTTTAATTGTAGTCTAAGATAATTAGATCACTGGAAAAAAATCCTCTTCCTATTTGGATATTCAGGGTGTGTGTGTGAGATGCAGAATAACAGAGAGATTAAGAAGCAAGATGGGAGCAAGTCAGCCTGGTTTTGCATCTTGGTTTCTTGAGCTATGGCATTTTGGGCATGTGACTTAACCTTTCTATGCATCACTTTCTTCCTCTCTAATGAATCAATGCATCTAAAACACTAAGCTTGCCTCAAAGTAAGTGCTATGTATATGTATTTATTTTTTACCATTCTCCTCCCCTCCAGAGATGAAAATTCAGCCGGCTGAATTGTTTATTTTGACTTGAAAATTCTGCAAGGCTTGAACGTAGATGTAAGCATATGACAGAAATATAAGAATAGACTCTGAAATTAAGTATAAGTTGTTCATAGAAATGAAGAAAAAACTAAATGTATCTTAATAATTGAACACCTTCTGAATCCTTTTAGTTGATCAGAATTGTCACACAAATGCAGGTGTATTTTCTGACATCCAGAGGTTTGTAATACATGCTCAATCAGGCTTCCACATGCAAGTATGTGGTAGTCCAATCAAATGTGCCACTAGAATAGCTAGTTCTACTTTTTAAATGTTCAATGAGTCTAGTTTCCAGAGGGCAACTAGAATAAAGGTACCTAAGATTTTGTTTCTACTCTATTAATGCTGTCTCTTTCTAAACTATTAATGATAGAAACTAAACTATACTAGGTCTAAAAAGAAGTGCTTCTGCTTCTTAGTTTACTGAGGTTAGTATTTTCACACTCTATGTCATGTATCACATGCAATTATCAAGATAGATCAATGTAAGTTATCAGACATTTGAAGAACCACAAGCTCCCATTGTGATAAAACACTGCCAAGTCACTTTCTCAACTTATCAACTTAGAGTGCCACATTTTGCTGCTTTCCTGCATACTGGAAGAGAATTCTCTGACTCACAAATGCTGCTTAAGATCAAGTAATTAATATCCATACTTTGGTATTTAATTTAAAAAATCTCAATCTCACATGACAATAATGGTAGTAATAATAATCACAATTGTTAATATAACATTTAAAAACGCTTTCTACATGCTGACACTGTTCAAAGCACTTTGCATGTATAATATCATTTGATCCTCAATTGAACTGTGAGGAGTATACTATTATAATCTTCATTTATAGATGAGAAAACTGAAGCCCAGATAATTTTTTTTAAACTTGCGTAGAGACCACATAGAAAACTTCATATCTGGAATTCAAAGCCACCAGGCAGTTGGGTGCCAGGACCCACAATATCCTACAATATATTGTCTCTATGAAGTAGTTTCCAAATTTGATTTTGGCCAAATACAGAACTGCTTTTGGGGAAGCTGAATTGTGTGTGTGTGTGTGTGTGTGTGTGTGTGTGTGTGTGTGTGTTGGGAAGGCTGTGACTACTACCTCCTACTTGAGGCATCCCCTTTCAAAAACAATTTGAAAATCTCTAGTCTCAAAAAAAGAGAAGAAAAAGAAAATCTCTAGTCTAGCTTATCTCAACTTGTCCACGAAGTTTCTGTTGCTAATGCTGTTTTCACAACTGTTCAGAGTTTTCTGATCTTCACCAAAAATCACAAAGATAAAACCTAAAAAAATGCTATTTGCAGATATTTGTACTCCTGGAAACACAATGAAGACACAGTACTCAACTAACTTGTTCTGGGGAATGACAAGAACTTCCTCAGCTGTGCAAAGTCAGAAGATATCATTCTATTGTGTTCTTCATGCAGCTTGGTGACCACTGATATCCAACCCATAATGAGGTGGAGAATCCAATTTTAAAGGCAGATGCCAAGGTGGAAAACAAGTGGAATCCTGACCAGACTAAAGGTTCAGAAAATAGTATGGTTTGTGAAACCCTCAGGTGTTCCTGGGCCTACTATATAGTCACACCCAGATTTTTGAGCTGATCTATTAATTTCATCTTTGAACCCTCAAGTCAGCTGAATGGTCTTTGTAACCATATAGACCAACTGATGAAATCTAAAATATTGCTGCAGAGAACACTGTCGTATTAGATTATGCTGGTGTCAAGAACTGGGGACATCCAAACAGTGTTCTCAGTAGAAATCTCCATTTTCTAAGCAGTGAGGGTCCAGTGTTCCTGGGAGGTTTATCTAAACCAGGCAAGCACATTAGCATCTTTTTGACTGAGCACAATTGTATTGAAATGTAAGAAACTAGAAGATGAACACGAGAAATCATAAAGTCCAAGTTTTAGGTTTAGATCTGTGACCTCATTCAAATAGATTAATTTCTGGCTTCAGTTTCTTTATTTGAAAATTAACAACAGGTGTCAAAGATACCTGAAATAAATATGAGCTATAATATTAAGCAACAGAACAGCCTGACAGTTTTGATTTAGTAATAATCTCATATAAAAAGTTACTTTCTTCTTTGCAGCAAATAGAATTCCTTATAGCAAATTAGGCACTTAGGGAAACAGTTAATTCCTCCAGACCATTAGGGTCATTCTCAGCTTTGCCTGGAGTAAAGAAAGGGTATGAGAGAAACAATGAAACATTATTCATCAAACTTATTATCCTTGACTATACCCTGAGGACTAGACATTAATTAGATTATAATAAGTTTTATTAGAGACTTATATGCTAATAATGTCCTACTTTATTTTTTTGTAAAATGGAAGCTTCCTGAGGACAGGTTTTCCTCTGGCCTACCCAAAGGAATGCAACAGCATCAATTAAAGTTAGTTATTACACTGCATTATAGTAAACAGTGAAAGAGAATTAAGAAAAAGCCTTTTAGAAATAGTTAACCTAAATATGAATTTTGCATTTTATTTTTAATGTTTTTTGGAATTAGAGTAGTGAAATAACATCAAATCATTTACATAAGAAATACATGTTGCTTTCTTAATTTGCAGTTGTGCTGTATGTTTCTATGACTCACTGTTATTCACTTCAGTGACATTCACAGGAAGGAAATTTCCCTAACTAGATCCTAGAGAAGCATTTTTCGCTTGAGCACTGCCATTTGACCACCCTGGAAACCATGAGGATATTTGCCAAGTACCTGCACTTGGGTATTTTAAGAATTTATTTCATAGAAAAACTGGGTAGGTTTCAGAAATGCAACATCTTAAGTGAAATTCTGACTGTGACACTGACACTCTTGAAACCTACAAATGACCATAATGTCATTTCAAATCCAAGAATAACAAAGACAAGTCGTGGAATAAAGCATGCTGCAACTCAAACATTTCACACATGAACACAACTGTATTCTCACAAAAAAGGCTCTTTTCCCTTTTATATTTCCATGTTGTCAGGGTTACAATTCATTGTCCTTAAAATATAAATTCAGACAGACACCCCTGTGTGTTTTGAAATGAATAGGGGCATGATAAACTGCAAATTTCTAGGCATCATACTCAGAGATGCTGATTCAGCTGCTCCTTGATAAGATTGAGGGGTCTAAATTTTTCTTATGCACCCTGCATGATTCTGATGCAAGGAGGTGCAAGGACCACCTTTTGAGAAACACAGTTTTATTCGATAAATCCAGACGGAACTAGAGTAGGTCTGATCCTGTTTAAATACGAAAATCCAGGTTCTGGTTAACATCTCTCAGAAACCATTAGGCCAGTCCCAATGGATAATGCTTGAAATTCTCATGTGAGCAAAAGGCACTGCATGCTAATTTTTTCAATTATAAATAAAAATCAGCTGGGTGTTGAATAATTTATGACTTCCTGCAAAGCTGAATTTGAAAACATCAAGCCTGTGCCATTCCAGCCCACATGTGGACAGCTGCCATGCACGCATATCCGTTACTTTTTTGGAGATTATCTCTACATGCTGTATTATGTGGCTTTCCACATTAGCAAGTAACGTGAAACACAATCAATATCACAGAGGCCACAACACAATTAAAGACAAAGATGAGGCATCCACAGCTTGCTGGTACAGAAACCTGAAGGGAATAAGGTATTGTCCTCTACTTATGGAAGCCTATTTTGGCTAGAAATAAAGATAAATCTGATAGGTATTGACTTACAGAGGTCCTTCAGAAATACTCAACTTTCCAATTAAGATTGTAATCGATAATGAAACTTAAGAAATCAAATTCATAAAAATGGTTATATTTTTCAAGTCAGCTGGATGAGAATGCTGAAAGTATAAGATTCCTTTGAGAGGAATTTAATTACCTTACAAGGAGACAGTGTATGAGCATTTCTTACACTGGGACTCTACGCATCAGGTTTTGAATTTTCAATGTATTTCCATTGAGCAAAATAAAAAATATTCATTTGGTAAGAATTTTTATCCCGAATTTCATATGCCTCCTTTCCCCAAATGATCCAACTGAACAGACACTGAATTTATGCAGTATTAGACCAAAACCAAAACCAAAAAAAAAAATAAATCTTCAAAGTGATATCTGATAGCCCAAATCTGAGTAATATTTTTTCTAATGATAAGTCCTCTTCACTGATGAATTTTTTTCACCCATTAATTTCTTATTCCCTTCAGGTTTTACTAACATGGATCGTAGCATTTCACACTTCATTCCTTAAAAGAAACCCTACACGCACCTCCTGTGTGTTCTGGTTCCCAGGTGCCTTCACCAGAGCGGGGCTGCTGTAATGAGAAAACTCTGCTCTCTGGTGGCCTCAAGGTAGATACTAGTCTGTGGAATTTGTGAATTCTGTCTCTGACAAGAATAGCATCACCCCTGTCACGTTCTGCACCCTCTCTGGCATCAGACCGACCAAGATCCTTTTTTTGGACTACATTTGCAATCTCAGCTACCAGGTCTGACTCTGATTCTGCCTTTTCTGTAGGATTATATTTGTGCACATGAACAACATCTTCCCTTTCTCCTAGCAGCTTGGAAAGTAGTGAATAGAAATCACCTGTGGAAAAAAGAGAAGAGATAAGGGCGTGGAGAGTAGATAAGATTGCAAAATTTACAACATTTGGTGCTTTAAAAAATTTCTACTTATTGCTTATAATAAATAAGAGAGAAGTTTGAATTCAGACTTTCAAGCATAGGGAGAAAAAAAGAGAAAAACTCCTAGACCAGTGAAATACTTTATTTCATATATCATCTATTTATTTCTGTTATAACATCTATTGACATATTAGTAGAAAAAATAATGCTTATATAATTGCATAGCACATTTCAATAAATGGTTTTCACAGTATAGTTTAATTGATATGGAAATTAAGAGCTCATCAGATTTCTAAAATAAAAGATCATCAATCGCTACATTAGATAACAGCTATCTGCACAAGAAACTCTTTGCAGTTGTGTTTAAAAACCTATTAAAGTATAAGCCCCAAGAAATGAAATATACATTTTTTGAACAGGAAATATACATTTCCTGTAAAACATAAGTAAATATGTATCCATTTGACAATTGGGAAATCTAAATATTCTTATTATTTTGTTAGCAGTGCTACTATAAGTAGCTGTAGCTGTTCTTCTTAAATAAAAAAAATGAGCGAATGAGAAAAATAATTTTTTGAGCAAAGAATACTTTTAAATCAGTTTCAAAGAAATGAAAGGATTTTAATAAACTGATATTAGGGTGATTCATCACTAAAATGTATTTATGCCTTCCTGTAAGGAGTAAACTTGGGTATGAGACTCCAATTCCGTGAAAGCAAATTATTTATAAAATATTATCACATATACAAAACATAACTACAGAAAGTTCATCAAGTATTTTAACCCTCATCATTTCCATGATGGCTTCAAATCCATTTATATCTTCCATATTCTCAATGGAAACCAAACCCAAAAGCCACCACCAGTTCTTCCTTTTCCTCATCCTATACTAAGTGCTGCAAATGAAGAAATTAGTTACGACTATGGAGTCCGGTTGCTTACATTTTAATTACATTTACAGCACCATTAGAAAACATTTATAAACCCTCTTTTCATGACCATTAGGAAATGAATATGATAACTGGTTTAGCCATGATATATTTCACTGAAGAATATTACTAAGAAACTGGTGCAAGGGGAGATGAAGTCTTTCCAAAATGATGCTAAGAGATTTTGTCATGTTTACAAATAGTCCTGGTTTAATGTTTTAAAGTAGGTTTTCAATTCTTGCCGGTGAAATCAGCTTATCCCAGGTGAAATCTTCAATCTGAAAATAATTACCAAGTAATAGGGCCAATCTCAGTAAAATGAACAAAGCAAATGGTGAGTCAAGCAAATCTGTTAGGACATAGTGGCATTCTGCCTCACAGAAGAAAAATTAATACAGTACATTACTGCTAAATTCTGATGAATCATATATTAAATATAAATAGTTTCATATGCTTGTACAGTGAAATGTCTTATTTAGGAAATAAAATATAAGAGTATTTCAGGGAGAGATAAGCCACAATTTAAAAAGTTGAGGCTGGGAGTGGAGGCTTACATCTGTGATCCCAGCACTTTGGGAGGCCCAGGCAGGAGGGTTGCTTGAGCCTAAGAGTTCAAGCCAGTCTGGGCAACAGAGTGAGACCCCTCCTCTTCAAGAAATAAAAAAAAAATTAGCTGGGTGTGGTGGCATTCAATTATAGTCCTCAACACTTGGGAGGCTAAAGTGGGAGGACTGCTGGAGCTCAGGATTTCAAGGCTGCAATGAGCTACGATCACGTCACTGTACTCCACCTGAGCAACAGAGACAGACGCATCTCAAAAAAAAATTAAATTAAATAAAAACTTGAATCCGTATGTTTACCCTATTATTGTTATTATTATTATTGAGACAGGATCTCTTTCTTTTGCTCAGGCTAAAGTGCAGTGGCATGATCTTGACTCACTGCAACCTCTGTGTATAGGCTAGTCTTGATGGAGGAAGACAGGTTCAGAATGATGCATCGTTATTCAGGTTTGTAAGTAGAAATCTAAAAGCTGTGATAAAATACCAAAGGTAGAACACTCCGGTTCATGTGAATTTATCATTTAAGATTGTCGTTGGGTTAGGAAAGCAAAACTGTTAAAATAATGTAATAGGCTTGGCTGCACACAGTTGCACAGACCTTGCCAGGATAAAGTTTCAGAGCAGAATCTCTACAAAAATCGCGTTACCCGTGAGAGAGACCACTAGATGGCTCTTACATTCCTATGCACAAACCAGAAAGAGGTTTTCTTCTTCTGGTGTACTCAGTATAATATGGAATCCTGAAATGTTAATCAATTTTCTTAGTCACATTAAGATGTTTATTTAGAAAATATATCTAATGAATATAACAGATGGAGTAGAACATAAATAAAGCAAGTTGGGTGGTCCTGACCCCTGTATCATCTCTCAACATTTCCTCTTTCTTTTTGGTTTATGTTCCACCCATATTGACTTTTCACTTCTAAGAAGATCTTGTTTCTTCTTCCTGGACCACTCCCTTTTCACCTAATAAACTAGCTCCTCAACTTTCAGATCTTAGGTGTTACATCAAAAAAGCCTTCCTTGTCGATTCAACTCAGGGGTCTCTTTTGGGTATATCTATAGCACTCTGGCCTTTCCCTACATGGCAACTGCTCAATTCAAATACACATCAAACCCTATTTTGTAGCTACTCTGTGGCTTTAAGTAAATTCTACTTAACGTAACAAAGACAGTGACAACAACCTTTAGAAATTATTTTGTAGATTTAAAAAAGACAGTTAATATTAAAATACCCAGTCCAGTGCGTATCATAAAGTAAGTGTCACTAAATTATAGCTATTATAATTACTAACTGAAAAAACAAACTCCAATTACAACATGCATCTGCTTCAACCTGTGGTTTATCTAATATTTTTTAAATCAGCTCCTTTTTCCTAGTCAAGCAATGGGATTTTCATAATGGAAAACAAAAAGTACTTTTAGGGCCAGGTGCGGTGGCTCATGCCTGTAATCCCAGCACTTTGAGGCTGATGCGGGCAGATTACTTGAGGTCAAGAATTTTAGATCAGCCTAGCTTACATGGTGAAACCCCATCTCTACTAAAAGTACAAAAATTAGCTGGGTGTGGTGGTGGGTACCTGTTATCCTAGCTATTTAGGAAGCTGAGGCACGAGAATTGCTTGAACCTGGGAGGTGGAGGTTCCAGTGAGCCGAGATCATGCCACTGCACTCCAGCCTGGGAGACAGAGGGAGACTCCATCTCAAAAAACAATAAAAGTCCTTTTAGTTTTCTAGCCCTCTATTTTCTTAGTAAGTCACTGTGGCTACTACAGCTAATTGATTCCTGGCTTTGCCAAAGGAGGCTGCATCTGTACTTTTCCCATTTCTTTTAGCATATTTTTGGAAAAAGAACGCTCCCTACTCCACTGTTCTGAATGCCAGTTCTCCAGCAACCTCGAAAGCCTCTCCTATCTTTTCTCTTAATAAATACAACTTTTTTACCTCATATCTGACTCACAGGCTATACATACGCTCACTTGGGGCTTGAGTTGTTGTGGAGTTTGGAAGAGACCCTTCTCTGACATAACATATCCTTCAGGCTTTTTCATCTTCTCTCTTCCTTTACAAGCTCCAACACTATCCAAAAGAACTTTCTGTGATAATGGATGTAATATATGTCTGCTCTGTCCAACCTAATAGCTGCTCGACAGACACCTGGGGCTGGCTGAGTACTTGTAAGTGGCTAGTGGCTCTGAGAAATTTAATTTTTAATTTCTTAATTTGAACTAATTTATATTCAAAATATAAATATTTTTGCCTAGTATCTACCATATTGGATGGTGCAGGGCTACTTGCTGATTCATTCTTCCTTACATCCTTTTCCCTCCCTAAATCGGATGCGTTTATTTCCACTTCCTATTTCTCCACTGTATGGCTTCTCCAAGAGGTAAGGGATCTTAATTGCCAATGCTAATAGACTCTTTATTATGATCTATTGGGAGCCTGTAGCCCTGTTGAAAGTCCCCTTCAGAACCTCTCTCCGTATAATGTTGTTCTTTACAGGTCTTCTTCACTTATTATCTGTACGGATCTTTTTGCTGTCCATCATGTAAAAAAGGCTGGTGTTTCCTGAAGACTGTCCCTGACACATTTTTTCCCCTGGTAAAGCCTCTTCCTGTTAAGTGACCTCAGTCACTTACAAAGCTTAAGCTATTACCTCCAGGCACATAACTACCAATCCTAGAGCTGTACTAACACCAAACTGGTAATATAAAACTGCCTTCTGGAAAATCCCACTTGGATGTCTGTCTCACAGGCATTTTGAATGGAAAACATCTAAAATGCAGCTCTTTATCTTCTCATCATATTTTAACCCTTTAATAATATCTCTCTTAGTGATGACACTCTTGAGTCAATCAACTATGAAAACCATATTCTTCCCTCCCTAAGCAGTGAATCACAAGGTCCAACCTATGCTGATTTGTCAACATCAAATTTTCTCCGCTTATCACCAGTACTCATTTGGGAATCTTATCCTTTGATTGTCATAGCGAAAGACTCTTCTTCCTCAGAAGAGACACGCCCCCCTTCCTCAGAAGAGACACCCCGATCCCTGCTCTGGACGACAAAATCTATCTAGAATGATATTGTGAAAGTCGCTCTACTCTATGGAACTGATGTGTGATTGATGGCACCCCACCTGCCTTGGACAGTCCTGGGTTATGTCCCCATAGCTACGTTTTCCACAGCTCTTTCCAGCTATATATTTTGGGGTGGTATTTTCCTTTTGCTTTCCACTGAACTAACTTGATTTGTGGCTTTTTTTATTATTATTATACTTTAAGTTCGGGGGTACATGTGCAGAATGTTCACATTTGTTACATATGTCATGGTGGTTTGCTGCACCCAACAACCCATCATCTCCATTAGGTATTTCTCCTAATGCTATTCCTCTCCTAGTCCCCCATCCCTCGACAGGCCCCAGTGTGTGATGTTCCTTTCCCTGTGTTCATGTGCTCTCATTGTTCAACTCCCACTTATGAGTGAGAACATGTGGTGTTTGGTTTTTTGTTCCAGAGTTAGTCTGCTGAGAAGGATGGTTTCCAGCTTCATCCATGTCCCTGCAAAGGACACGAACTCATCTGTTTTATGGCTGCATAGTATTCCATGGTGTATATATGCCACATTTTCTTTAGTTAGTCTATCATTGATGGGCAATTAGGTTAGTTCCAAGTCTTTGCTATTGTGAATAGTGCTGCAATAAACATATGTGTGCATGTCTCTTTATAGTAGAATGATTTATAATCCTTTGGGTATATTCTGGGTGGTATTTTCTAACTCTATTCTGAGACCCACTGCTAAGGTGATCATATAATTTGTTTTTCAAACTAGAATACTTTTTTAAAAGGAAAGGGGTGTTACTAATATTTATACTAGGTATAAGTTTGGACAGTCCTAGAAAAATGGAGATGTTAGCTGCTTACCAACTGTTGATAGAGTTAACATATTAAGAACTGTATAAACTATAGGTAATAATAATAATGACAGCTAAAATTTCTTGAGAGCTTAGCATGATCCATTTACTTTGCTGAATGCTTTATAAAATTTCATACATTTCATCTCTATTAAATAGTTATTATTGTCCTCATTTTATATGAGGAAACTAAAGGTACAGTACTAACCTACACAACTGGTAGAAAATTGAACTGGGATTTGAAGGAGACAGTCTGACTGACAGTTGCCCTCTAAACTGCTCACTAGACTGGATCCAGGTTCCCCTGTTTCTTCTGTAGTGGCCATTAAACTTTTTCCTATACATTCACCTCAAACTTGTCCATCTTATTATACTTAATTGTTTTTCTTTTTAAATTAACTATCTTCTGAGCTCAAGTGCTAGGTTTACTCTTCAACTGGGTTTCTCTTTGTCATATCCTGGCCTGTTTTTTCCATATCGTAACACAAGAAATGTGCAAACTCATCAATATATACATACCATAGCAATTTGCACAAAACTAGCTTAAAAAATGACTAGTTTTCAGCCAGGCATCATGGCTCACGCCTATAATCCCAGCACCTTAGGAGGCCGAGGCAGGTGGATCACTTGAGGTCAGGAGTTCGAGATCAGCCTGGCCAACAAGGTGAAGCCCCATCTCTACTAAAAATACAAAAACTAACCAGGCCTGGTGGTAGGCACCTGTAATCCCAGCTACTCTGGAGGCTGAGACAGGAGAACTGCTTGAACCTGGGAGGTGGAGGTTGCAGTGAGCCAAGATAATAAAAAAGACTAGTTTTCTTTGATTTGAAAAACGTGCCTTAAATGAATGACCAAATTCTTTAAGATGTTCGAAATATAGTTTTTGTACATTTAAATTATCTCTGGGAAGGAAGGAATTACAAGATATAAATGTAGTTTTATCTTTTAAAAAAAAACCCTCTCATTTCTTATTCATTGTCATAATTCCAAAGATTAGTACCATCCCTATTCTAGTAGATACTCAATAAACAGTTCTGTGATGAATAATAATTTGTTTAAAATGTCAACTCTTGCATCTGCATTAGTAGAAATAAAAATATTTCCTTGATGATTTTAGGCTGCAGTGAGTTTCCATTTTTTAATTTTCTTCCCACAACTTTTGATTCTTGTCTTATAAAATACCTAAATGCTCTAGATCTTTTAAGTAACTCAGTTAAGTGAGTCTGGTACATAAAACCACACCACAGTAGCAGCTAATGTGTTGAGAAAAGGAATGCAGCATAGTACGTGAGAATCCAATAACACAACCAATTAAAGTTTGTGTGCTTGGATTCACTACTTTGTTGCTTAGTGGACATTTTTCTGTTTATCAGGGACCACTCACTATTCCCTGCTCCCAGCATGGAAATTTCTGATTTACTTTCAGGAATATGGTGAGAATAATGTAAATAGATGAAATATATATTGAAAAATTGTCCTGTGATGGTTTTTTAAAAATGCTTTAAGATTACAAGATAGAAAAACATAAATATCTTATTTTTTAAAAATCCTTTAAGATTACAAGATAGAAAAACATAAATATCTTATTTTTTAAACAATGTAACATCTTAATTGTGGCAGGTGCTATTATTTTTTAAAAATGATCAAGAACCTCTCATGACATTCCAGAATATAATTTACCATTTCCCACACAAATTGCTAACTCTTCATTACCTAAAGAAACAAAAATCCAGCTCTTGCTACTTCTGATTGCTCTGTGATTTCTATAACATATGGAGAGTAAATAGGATGTTCAGCAGCTTAGCCACTGATGAAATATGCCAAGTAACCAAGTTAGCACGATTAGAGTCATGTAACATAACAGACTAATGAGAGGGATATGAGGAGTGGAAAAATAAAAGCATCTCTTTTTAGAATTTAATATTGTGTTTTATGACTTAGTCTTAACTGACTTTCCCTTCTGGTTAAAGTCAATTTGCTTTATTGATTGTTTACTTATTACTATCCCACAACATTTATTCTCTAGCCTTAGAGAAAGAAAATACACGACCACTATGACCAGCTCAAGGATCACAAATGAAGTGAACTTTATTATTTCTTCCTCTTATAGGGCTCATTTGATTGAAAACCAATCAGAAATAAGCTTTTCTTCCTTTTTAAGAAAATGAGACAAATATAAAAAAGAAGATAGAAGATGATGGTTTTTATGACTACCATGCACACAGATCTACATTGGAAAGCCTAACTGTGTGATGGATGATCATTCCCATCTACCTATTCTGTTATTAGGAAACCAATTCAAAACAGTGTTCATTCAGCTTCCCAGAGCCTTGGGGGGTATTTAGAATTGTGTTTGATAGATGAATTCAATAAATAAAGACTCGTGAACTGCTCATAAATCATAACAAACCAATAAATTTTTAGTAAATAGGAATACAAACAAAAATTCTATCGTCTTTCAAACAGCAAAGTGGTATAGACAGTGCTTGGAATTAGTTAAGAAGATGTTACTAAAAGTATTTGTGTTTTATTAGAGGACAAAGGAAAGTCCTATTTTGAACAAATCAATGAAATATAAATTTTAGCTACCACACCCAGCCTTTGTTTAACTCTTCTCATAAACTGTTTACAACTGTAACTTTAGCAGACGTTTACAGTAGACTATTGTGTTTTTAACTTGCAACCTTGTTCCCTTGATTCTGCTTATTTGATAAAACATGCCAATGATAATTCATTTCTGCTGGCAAAAAAACCACTGTGAAATTATTGTTTCACAGAAGGTGTCTGAAGACCTTTAACTATCTGGAGTTAAAATTGTGGAGTGTTTTCCTTCAACAGATTGTATTTTTGTCATATTCTCTCTGCCTTGGGAATATAGTAGCTCATGCTGAGCTTTGAGTAGAAAGATTGATTATTTGAAGGCACAAAGACTACAACGAGATTTTGGGGCAAACTGAATAAAAGATGTTAAAGGCCATTTCTGCAGCCAAAGAAATGTTGTTCAGAGCATAATATACAATAACAAGGACATACTGCTATTATAGATTTTGACTTTCAATTCTGCCTGGAATTTAAGACACTGAATCTTCCCAGTACAACAGACGTAAGTTTGAACATTACATCTATACTTTTAATATTAAAGAAGTGAGACCCTCAAATTCAGAACTCATAAATGTAATTGTGTAGATTTTTGCTTGCATCTAGGAAGTTTCTTAGTTTCAAGCCCATATTCTTTGCTTAAACAACGGTTACAGAAAGTTCAGGATGTTTATACCTTTGGTATAGTGAAAATATGTAAGAAATTATAATGCCTAAGAGAACTTTAAAAATGTGTTAGTTTTCTAAAAGTGCCAACATTAATATAATGTAAGGAATATTTGTGTGTGTGTGCGTGTGTGTGTGTGTGTGTGTGTGTGTGTGCCTGCTTTGGAAGACATCAATGGAAATTCCTTATTCTATACAGTCTCCTAGGATTCATTTCCTCCATCCAGAATCACTTCCTAATTGAGTCTATTATATAGTTTTTTTACACTTATTACATATATAGGTAATTCTTCACTCACAATGTCTTTGAAGGACAGTGACATTTTAGTTTGTTTTGAATATATATTCATGTTTTTCTGCCTGCAGGCAGACATAATCAACCATTCACAGATAAGCTCCCTTACAAACAAATGGACTATTTTTGAATTGACACAGGTAAGAATACGCACGGATTATGCAGCCATTAAAAATCACTCTTGGCTGGGCACGGTGGCTCACTCCTGTAATCCCAGCACTTTGGGAGGCCGAAGTGGGCAGATTGCCTGAGGTTAGGAGTTCAAGATCAGTCTGACCAACATGGTGAAACCCTGTCTCTACTATAAATACAAAAAATTAGCCAGGCATGGTGGTGTGCACCTGTAATTCCAGCGACTAGGAGCCTGAGGCAGGGAAACTGCTCGAACTAGGGAAGTGGAGGTTGCAGTGAGCTGAGATCCCACCACTGCACTCCAGCCTGGGTGACAGAGCGAGACACTGTCTCAAAAAAAAAAAAAAAAAAAAAACCACTCTTGCCAGTAATTTTTACCACTGGAGAAAATATTCAAGGTATATTTTTTAAAAAGAGGATACAAAACTGTGTATTCATTATAATTAAAATAATGTGCATTACATATGTGTATATTTAAGATATAAATATATGCATAATATATATTTCACATGCATATACATACTCATATTTCTGGGGACTATGGATGATTTTAATTTGTATATTTATACTTTGCATAATTTTCTTATCTTTTATAATGAATAGTATTTTTAAAAATCAGTCAAAATGAGCATTATTTTTAAAGAAATCCCTACAGACTCAATTAAAGCCTCATTAAAATGGTTCCTATTGTTGCATGATCCAGGAAAACATGATAGGTAAAACTGTCATTATAATGATGCTTTTGTGGTGTCTCTGTACATCTTTTGAGATAGAATCTGAGATACACTTGCTTTATATCAGATTTTGTTCTGCAGAGAGCAGATGCAGACAAAGATGTTGTGAAAGGTTAGTGTGTTTGTGAGTAAGCACAGACTGGATTTGCACAACTTAGATGTCTCTTTCAAGACATCTAGTTAATTTCCAGTTAATTTCTATCAAGATTAATATTCTGGCAAAACATCAACAGCTAGCAATGTTTGAGATACGAATTTCAAAGAAAATATTTATATTTCTCCTGGAGAAACAGAGTACTAAAGAAACCTGTGTTTTAAAGATCACTGGCTTTCTTTAAAGATCACTAGCTTTCTTTGAATTTTTTTCCACCATTTTAGAGATAACTCCCACTTCCTGTTTATTTGTGGCATAGCTACATTTCTTTCTTTTAATCTATGGAATATGATTATTTCTATCTCTCCCCTCCGTTTTTTTTCTCTTAGTAAAGGTCATTTCTTCTTTCTAATGTAACATTTATTACATATCTTGACTTTTATCTTTCTACCTGCTTTTCAATGCATTAAGATAGACACGTATATGTAATATATATATACATATATATAATACTATATATAGTATAATTTAAATAGCACATATTAAATTACCATATATAGTATATATATAGTACTATATATATGGTACTATATACACTCTCTATATATAGAATATATACACACTATATATATATAATATACAGACATTATATATAATGTGTGCATATTATATATAATGTGTCTATATACACACTACATATATAGAATATATACACATTATGTATAATGTAGTACTATATATAATATATATGCATTATATATAATGTGTATATATAATGTGTATATATTCTATATATATAGTGTGTATACAGTACCATAGTGTGTGCATATATATATATGGTATGCATATAGTACTATATATATTAATATATATATTATATATAATATTATATAATGTGTATATATTATATATAGTACTATACACACACTATATATATATATATATATACACACACTATGGCACTACATACACACTCTATATATAGAATATATAGTACTATATACACACTATATATAATATATACACATTATACTATATACAATATTAACCAGGTGGAACTATCTACATCACTTACAAAACTATCTGTACCCACTAACTGGTACAGAGCTTGTCTATGAGTACACACTCACTGATGATTCAAGTCTTTTCTTCCTACCCCACACTGTTCTGTTTTTTATGGGGGTTTGACATCTTCTGTAAGACCAACATAAATGGTGTCTGTTAGCTTATGGCTAGCACAAACACAATAATTTGGGCTTTTGTTTATTGGGGCTAAAAATAAATTAAAAGAATTGACACAATCCGGAGAAATACTACACATTGTTTTGGCTGGAACACTAAATAAGGTGAAAAGTGAAGTTTGAGGACTTACTTTAAAATTAACATACATGGTATAATTTATTTGAATAATTCAAGCCCCCTTATTAGCTACTTGGTCAAGTTGACTTCCCAAAGAATGAATAGAAACAGACATTCTGTGCAAACAAATATCTCTAAGAAGAATGAAATACTCTTTCAGCAATGAGATTTGCCCTATATGTTGTAAGGAGATAGACTGATCTCATTAGTGCATCAAATGAACTATGTGTACAAATGTGCATTTGGTACATTTCTGTATTTCTCTTTTAATTCTAGGCTGGTGGTCCCCAGAGACAAGCAGGATAATAGATACACTATGCTAGCCATTGAAATGGCTTTTGGTTAGGCTACTGTCTTTACCTTCATTAGAGATGACATTTGATGGGCCCACTAATTTCAACATATGAAGAGCATAGCCTATTTTCTGCAATATGAAAATTGCTAATATCAGAATAATGCTTTTTTTCTTTGCAAGTTAAATATCTTTATTTACAGCATTTTTATTCACAAACAGAAGAAAACAGAAATTACAAGAAAATAATTTCTTATGCATCCATAGAATTATTATCTGGGACCAATAAAGATTTGGGAATATTTGCATGTTTGGGTATAGATATAATGTTCACCTCTGAACATTATACATAGGCTATAAAACAAGAAAGGATAAATGAATGGCAAAGTATAAAAGTATTTTAAAGAATCTGGTTTGTTGGCATAGATAACACCTCCTAAATCCTACTATTTGGAAAGAACAGATGAAATGTAACAATTTATGCTGCTTCACTAACAAAACCTCTGTGATTCCAACCTTTCAGAGGTGTCAGTGTTTCCCTTGATCAATTTGACTAACTTCAAAAGGAAACCATAGTCCAACTGCAGTTTCCGTAGAAACATTGTTTTATAAGATGCATCTACTAAATGGTGGTATCTCATTCCATATTGTTTCATATATGTTGTTATTTGTAAATGTATTTTAAGATAAATAAATTTATTTAAAAGACATGCATTTCAAAAAGCTTGTGAAATGACAAAATAATTCATTGGAAGTCTGAACAAACTTAAATAGAAGTTACAGTAAACACTCTGAATACTACTATATTTGGGCTGCTATTACTGGTTGACTTACAAATATATAAACAGGATTGATAAATTTAGCTATTTTAAATTACTCAGCAATTTAGTACTTTGAGCTAAGCTGCATTCTTTTGAAGGCCACTTTGTTAGAATGAGATGTTATGAAACATCCACTATGTAATTTAGATACCAAGGATTATAGTTTACCTTATGCTTCTTTCAGAGTGCATTTTCCCCTTTCTAAAGTCTCAATTGTTAATTTTGTAAAAAACTATTAATACAAGAGTGATTTAATTAAAAAAATACAAGAGTGATATTTTTGACCAATACCTAACGTAATACATTTTGAAGAATTGCAAAAGCAGCTAACAATGAGAAACAGGAAACTTTTGTATGTTGCTAATAGAAAAATCCTTTCTATTTCTTGTGTGCTTTGTGTTGTCAGTAGAAGTGTGTCTGCATTAACATGAAACGAATATTTAAAACCATATATTCTGGGCCAAAAACAACTTGGTAGGATAACATACTCCAACACCTAACCCAAAGCACTGTCTTCCAAACAACTGGCAAGAAACCAAGATTCAGGAGAGGAATTTTTTAGTGCCAGCACATGCACTATATGACATACAAGCATCAACACTACCACTTTCAATAAACAGAACAGAGGAAGATAATGCTTTTATAACTATGCAGATGTCACCTTAAAACAAAACTATATATGTATAAGACAATAATCCCTCCTACCTTGATGAAGGCAGAGAAGAATGACTTATAGAGGCAAGATGTGGGTTTAATTCTTAATTTCTTTTTTCTTGAACCTCGAATATACTTGATGAACATATCATACAAAATATATGTTAATTTAAATGGTAAAGGTTATTAGATTTCAAAAGCAGCCTGCTGATGGTTTTTAGTGATTATATTTGCACTTATTTGTACTATATATAAAAATTATAATATTAAATGAACTAAAACAAAGACCAGAAAACAAAACAGGACTAGACTAAATTATATGAATGCATTTTACTTTCAAAGCTAAAGTGCAATAATTGATCATTTTCTCATGAATTATGCATTGTATAAAAATAGCAATACATATAGTTTGAGACAGATACAGAGAGGCATAAAATATCTCAGTAACTTTACAATTTGGTTGTCTATTTGGAAATCGATACTTTTATAGGCCTGGTTATAGAAATAAGCATACATACCCTGGTCTAACACTTCTTCTTCTTCTCGTTTTGGCTGCTGAAGTAACGGAATCTTGTCTTTATATTCTGTTTCTGTAAAAGATCAAAGAAGCTGGGCATAAATTTGCAGTATATCTTACACACTTTAAATAATTAAATATGCCACCAACATAAAAATACTATTCAAGGTCTTGTGCTTATTACAGTATTAAGAGTTTATATGATAAAAATGCTCTAATTCATAAGCTCCCTGCACCCTATCCCCCAGCACAACCTAACAACTACCAGACATCTGACTTAATATCTAGGTCAACTACCATTTCAGTAATCTATAAATGATACAGAATTTACAAAATGCATTGACAAAATGACTAATATTTGTTTGCTTTAAATTAAGTATAGCACTGTTTTAAGAACATTGAAGAACACTTTAAGGCATATTCTATAAATATATTAGAACCTTAATAAATAGCCAGATTGCTGTGCTAACTTCTCTCATAAATTTTCCACTAGAAAGAAATAAGAAGCTGCTCTAGCATATTAAGACTGAACTTGCAAAGCTCAATCCGACTCTGCAATTTTATGTTAAAAAATGGCAGTCAATATGACCATTTTGCTTATGAACAACATATATTAGTTAAAAACAATTCTGAGAATTACAGAAAAAAGTCAAGACTAGCAATGCTTCACAAATCAGTAATTGTTCTTTGCCTGAAGATACCCATTAAATGGATTATTTAAAGTATGGCTAGAGATGATAACCATTTTCACTGTAAACTGTAGTGATCTTTAGAACATAGTGGATAAACTTATAAATTGTGTAAGTCATTACTGGTTAGGGAAGGAATTTGATGAGGAAATGAGAAAACATGAATTAAATGAAGAAAGGTCTACATTTATGGGATTGGTCCCAAAATGAATCTGTTTCATTCCTGGCTGAGATTTTTCTCTTTAACTGTTTTGATGAGGACATGTCAGGGAGGGGAGACAGGATATGAAAGAGAAAAACGAGAAAATGAGAAATATGTGTGTACATGTGACTGGCAGACAGAAGAAGGGAATAAAGATGATTTTAAATATTAATCACTTAGTCAAACAAGATACATATAAAATACAAAATCATACATTACTTTATATTAAACATCAATTATTACCTTTGTGATGTTCATGCATCATAACCATATCAGACTTCACAGGAATTGGAATATTGGCCTCTGGTGGTATGGTTCTGAACGTATCTGGAGCTACATTCTGGGTACAGGTCATGAAAGAAACTGCATGCTTGGCTTCCATGTAATACATGATGTATAAGTTGCACATTTCATCACTAGATGTGCCACTGCAGGCAAAAAAAAGATACAACAAATCAACCATTCACATAGAACACATTCTTCATGCAAGAAAAATGCAGCCATTAAATCTGCCAGCAATGGATTCAAAGGTAGAAATATTGTGCATTTATTTTACAGCTTTCATTAAAACCCATCACAGTTTTCAACGTCAAAGCACGTTGTCAAAGGCATATTTCTACTTAACAATGGAGTGCTAGTTTGCAGGCACACCATGAACACTATTAAATACCACAGATGAAAATGGCATTTTAGTAGATGAGGGATATGGTACTTTCTTTTCTCTCTCAAATCCTTTTATTCTATAGTCCCCTTCTATTTGCCAAAATTCATAGATTGGGAAAAATTACTGTTCTCATGGAAAATCTTACTTATTTCCTTAACAATGGTAAAAATCAGAACCCTTCAATAGAGTTATCATATATTATTTATAAGATTTAAAAATGGCCTTTCCTCTTAACACCAAAAATCTTGGGCGTTATTTTGGTTAAGTGACTCCTTCCTCATGGCCAGATGAATCTAGAATCATGTGCCCACACTAAGACATCCAAAGTGTATCCCTGATGTCTGACTTGGCAACTAGGCTTTTATAGCAAGGTTGAAAATAACACCTCAGGAATGACTCAAAATGAAATCAGCACTAATCTTTTTTAAGGGTTGAGATGTGACGGAAGTAGTGCTGTACAGTTGAATGACTCAATGTTTAAAATAAATTTTAAAACAGTGGACATTTCCAAGAAAAAATGTTCCCAATGATAGAAAAAATATCTAGTAGTTTACAAAACATGTATTTTGCTCCCTCATGGATTATTATATATTTCATTCTCTTTAGTGTTATTAGAAAGGAACTATTTAAGTACATCTTCACAAGATTTTTATATAGCAAAGTTGTTTGGGAAAAGGAACATTTCCATTTTAGTATTAGTATTGACAATTTTTAGCAAGCCTATACTAATAAGAAAAGGGCTATGAGGTAGGTTATTTGCTGTACAGAAATATATCAGTGTTGATTTTTCCAGCAATGTCATGCAGCACTCACTTTCTCTCCATGGCAACAGTAATGACATCAGCAAAGGAAGGAAAAAAATAAAAATCTTTTCCAAATAGGGATTTGATTTCTCTAAGCTTTGAAAATGTAGAGACCTTGAGGGACCACAGGAATAAGCCCCTGCCATGGGAAGCTCTGTTTATGCTTTAGAAATCATTTGGCTTCTCACTCTCTGAATCTGATACCTGTCAGTGTAATTGCCTCTCCGGTGAAACATAAGCAAATGGTGAAGTGCAAACCCAAACAAACATCTGTTCACTACACATATCTTCATCGTGTCAAAACACCATTCCTAAGAATTACATTTTAACAGCCTTGAAGGTGGTCAGTATGTGCCATAAAAAGAATGGCTATTGCAAAAATAATAAACTGGAGCCTCCTGCTATATTATCCTTCTCTTTCCTGCTCAAAAAAAAGGAGGTATGTGTAGATCAACCAAGAAAAACGGAAAAGGTATTTAAGATGTAGTTCTTGCTTTAAAAAGTTTTAATCATCTTGCAGAGAGGAAAAGCAAAATAATCATTTAAGCATCTTAAATTAATGAAAGGAAAAATATTTTAAATTCATATAATAATTCATGAAACTTGCAATTCATCAATGGATGGGTCCTTCCATATTTTTTTATTTTTGGGAATGTCAATATCCATGTTTTCACTGGAGAAGGAATACCCACTCACAACAGCACATGTAAGACAACAGTATCCTGATCTCTTTCTTTACTAAAAAAACTGCACAAAATGAAGTAACTATCACTGCTGGTCTAAATATTGTTGGTCCCTTGGGCCAGTGTGTTCTCTGTTGCATAAATGAGAAGTGTTTATTCTGTGAGCTATTATACATTTTTATTAAGTACTTAGAGAGGGAATCCTAGGATTTTTTTACTTTTTCTAATTTTCTTCTAGAGTAGTATTTCCATAGCTATTACTACAAAACTTTGGTCCTTGAAATGCTTACAGAAGAGCTGAGAAAAACTTACTATATGACCAATAGAAAATGTTGGTCTATACAAGTTAAACAATGTTGTGCTGCCCGATCCTTTAATATACAATGTGCTCATGACTGTATTGGGGGTGGATACAGTAGGTTCTATTCCCTAAATGAATCTGACCAGGTTAAGAAAAGTTGTAGTACAAGACCTGCTCTTACATAGGTAGAAACAAAATGTTAGTATTGTTTAAGAATGACCAATCAAAATTATTTCTTCACTAGAGTAGTGTGCATATAGTGAAGTTATACAAAGCTATCCAAATGAATATACATAGACAGTGTAGTTGGAAATGTTTCATAACATGTCTTATCTGTATACAGACAGGTAAATATCTATGTATATTCTATCAATATCTTTCCATCTATCCATCCATTCAGATAAATGCATAGTTCAACCTTTCAGAAAAATCCATTAGAGATTTGAGAAGCAACTAATATTGCAAAATTTCAAAATATCTAATATAAAATATCTTGTTAATATATATTCCCTCAAAGATAATTCTGGTGTTTCTAAACTTGTTATATGTGTATTTAGGATTTGTTTTTTATATATACTTGAAAAGAAATTGTACTTAAAGTAAAAATTTCATTTCAAACAAGTGAAAGATGATTAAACTGAGAACAAGGAACTAATCTGTGCAATGTGGGCTAAAAGCAATAATTAAGACAATAATTTACTCTTACTAAATTATAAATTCATTTTTATCACCAAAAAAGCAGTAACAATTAAAAAACAAAAGCAAATTATAGATAGTAATTATGGAGAAGAATATTAAATAAAAAGGTGGCAAAAGTTTAGAATAATTTTTATACTCTATTTGAGACAAAGGCAAAAATTACTATATTAGAAATAGTGTATAGCAAGGTACAAAGTTACATGTTTGAAACACATATGTACTTTAGTATAGCAAATAAAGAAAAATCAGTAACTAAGGAATATAACTCTTTGTCTTCTGTAACTTATGATCATACTTTATTATTTTAAATAGTACATTTGAGAAAATAAAAAATAAAAATATAAGCTAATGTTGCAAGCTATCTCGTCAAAAGTGAATTATCTTGTCATTTACTGAATTAACTTTTGAGAAAAACTATAATATATGTGTAAGAGTATACATATATGTATGTGTGTACACACATGCACATATATATACACACACAATATGCTAATTCAATTACACATATATTATGTGTTAATTTGATAAACATATAAATGTGTTCAGATTTACACACATGATTTTCTGAGATGTATTAATCATCTCACCAATACAGTTCATTTGGGGTACCAATTCTATGAATCAAAATTGGCCCAATAATTTAGGAATATTTGCTATCACAAGGAAAATTTCATTTAAAAGGCTGAAAAAAAGAGTCATACTTTATTCCTTTCCATCTATAATTAGACTTGTAGTCAAGGTAACTCTGAGCTCCTACCTGACAGAGAAACTCTCATATGTTAAAACTTTTAGGAGTCGAATCATCCTTAGCATCAGCATCACAGTTTGCTTATTTATTTTACTATCATTCACCTTTCATTCAAAAATAAAAAATCTCATTTTAAAACAGACAAATTGCTTTCTGTATTCCTAAGGGAGTATTTTGACAATGTACCCTTAATTTTCACAGAGATCAACATATGCAATTCAACACTACTAATCTGCGTGATTTATTGACATGAGAAAATAGGAAGAAAGATTATGTCCACTGAACACCCATTTAAACATTCCCCAATGCCAGTGTGATTCCCTAAAATGATGACTGCTGGCATTACTTATATTTCAAAATTACAGTAGTGCATTTTCTTTCATTATTGCACACTAAAGTGCTTATGTGATAACTTCCTGTTTTATACTGGCATACTTTATATAAATAGCTTTAAGTCTGACATAATGTTTGAACCTGAAAATTGTAAGCCCTCAATAAATATGTGATGAATGAAGGAAGAATAAATAATCTTGTTTAATAAACGTTTATCACTTTATATGACATAGTATGTTTGTCCTAATATACTACTGAATAATAATTCAGGTCAATTTTTTGAACTCAACTGATCTGTAGGATTTCTGAAAATACTCATCTATATCTGTTTATTCTTCTCTCTAATCTATTTATTTAGGTTCCATGAGTCCTTTTATAAAAATATATTATATTAGAAAGATATGTAATACACATTTAATAAAGTACTAAGTATTCTGAAGTGTATCACTTAAAAAATTCCTAATATTATTGTATTCATGTCTATATCACAAACACTTCACTAACTCAAGAATTCCTTGACTTCTATCCCCTTTATATTCAACAAATATTAGGCTTGAAAATAGCCAAAATTGGTAATACTGATTTTGGAAAGAAATATAAAAAATTTAAAGAAGTCATTTTACAAAACTTTTAATCATTTCTTAAAAAAATTTCATGGTGCTTTTAAATGTATACATTAAGAAATTATTTATCATGTAACTTTATCTTTGCATGCAATATATTTAAAAATACTGATTAAAGTGCTATTTTGGTATCTATGAATATTCATATTTTCATGAAATGACCCATACCAAATGAAAAATATGACCAACCAAACTGGCCAAATTGGTAAATATTATCTACCTATTCCCAATAATTAATATTAAATTTTAGCATATAAACTTTTAGCCTGATTAGCTGACTTAATGAGCTTAATTGGCTGACTTAATTAAATTCTACTTTTTATTTAAACTTGACTAAACATTTGAAATGAATTTAGAGAAGTATCATCCTGAATATAAAATATGTAATGCAGTCAGGCACAAAATATTGCTTCTTCATAGATCAATTAGTAGTACTATGTTGTCAGTATATATAATACTTTGGTGCAACTTTGTTTAGGAATATTATTCATCTTTACTATTTAAAAGTAAATGATATATATGGGTAAAATATTTTACTATTAAGTATATTTATTAGCATATCTCATCTTAAATATACCTACTTTTAATGTATTTTTATTATATTACTTTTGATTGACAAATAATAAGCATTTAATCATAGGTTCTCACTTATAAGTGAAAGCTAAGCCATGAGGAAGCAAAGGCATAAGAATGATACAGTGGACTTTGGGGACTTGGAGTGGGGGGAAGAATGGGAGGGAGTTAAGGATAAAAAAAAAACTATGTATTGGGTACAGTGTATATTGCATTGGTGACAGGTGAACCAAAATCGCAGAAATCACCTTTAAAGAGCTTATCCATGTAACAAAAAACCACCTGTTACCCAAAAGCTATTGAAATAAAAAATGATTTTGTAATATAAAGTATGATGTGATTTTCTTGATATATGGACACAGTGTGGTATGATTAAATCAAACTAATTAACAAATCCATTACTTTGCTTATCTAAATTTTTTTTTTATGAGACACAGTCTTGCTGTATAGCCCAGGCTGGACCACAATGGTGCAATCCTGGCTCACTGCAACCTCCACCTCCGGGGTTCAAGCGATTCTCCAGCCTCAGCCTCCTGAGTAGCTGGGATTATGGGCACCCACCATCATGCCTGGCTAATTTTTGTATTTTTGTACAGATGGGGTTTCACTATGTTGGGCAAGCTGGTCTTGAACTCATGACTTCAGGTGATCCACCCACCTGGGCCTCCCAAAGTGCTGAGATTACAGGCGTGAGCCATCCCACCCAGCCCTATCATTTTTTTATGATAAAACATTTGACATTTCCTCTCTTATTTTGAAATATATAATACATTATGTTGACTATAGTCATTCTTCTCTGCAATAGGTCTCAAAACCTATTCCTCCTGTCTATCTGAAACTTTGTGTCTTCTGATCGACAATTCCTATTCTCTCCTTCTCACCCCTCAGTAACCATCATTCTAGTCTCTATTTCTATGAGTCCAACTTTTTTAGACTCCACGTATAAGTAAGATCATGTGGTATTTGTGTTAATATTTCTGTGCCTGGCTTATATCACTTAATACATCCTTCAGATTCATCCACCTTGTCACAAATGATGGAATTTCCTCCCTTTTAAAGGCTAAATAGTATTCCATTGTATTTATGTAAAACACATTTTCTTTATCCATTCATCTACTGATGGACACTCAGGGAGCTAAATCCATCTATTTTTTCATGGTGGTATTTTAAGATGAATCTCCGGTATGGGAATATCAGTCTCTACTTTTAAGTGCTTTTCACTAGTTACCCATAATTGTTCTACCCAAGCAAAGTTTTCTTCAGTTCTAAAATTTCTAGCTTAATACAGAGTTAAGCTTGATGTTGGTAAAAGGATGACTCAACTGAAAATCTTCCTGGTAGGCTACTGTCAACAGTTTTTCTGTAGAATGTAGTTTCCACATAACCACAGAACAGAAAGGTTTAAAACTTGAAGCTGAGAGTTCTAGTACATGGAGGAGACACCCACTGGCCCCAGCCTATCCTTAGATAAGTGTGATTTATACCTAAGTGTACGTCAGGCTCTGGGGTCAAATTTGTGTCCTGTGGGAATGTGTGTTTGTATGTGTGGGTTGGAGGTAGGTGGGAAGACAGAAGAGGAATAGGAGATATATAGATTTATAGAGGACCATTTAATTTAACAGACATCATAAATTACTAGTTTATTTCACCGGTTACATTCTCAACTCCGATCCTGTAGTAGTCTATGGAGGTTGTACCTATTATTTTACAAAACAGAGACACATTGCTGCTGTTATTTTTCTAAAAATAAAAAGCATATTAACTGCTCTGAAAATATTATCCAATATTATGAGAACTTTTATTCATATTTAAATGTTATTAAAACTTGTCTTGTTTGTCATTCCACTGGAAAAAAAATTGTTTCTGTAGTAGAAATTAAATATTCAGAATATGGACTCACCAAATAAGTTAATTTCCTATAACTTCTTTCTATTTCATTTTTATTACAAAATGGTGTTTCTTTTAGCCCACATGAGATGTAGGAAAGGATAAATTAGTGTAGTCATTTTAGAGTATTATTTTAAAGCAAAACGCACATTTTAAAAAAAGACAAGAATTATTCTAGACTCATGAAACTGAAAGAGGCCTCCAGAGATCACTTTGGCCTCCCTTCCTAGTACTATAACAAGTCATTAATTTCTATGGCTGATATTACCGCACAGACAGAACTCAAAGGATAGAATCTGGCCAAAGTAACAACCCTGTCCTCCCCGCCCCCCCACCAAATTGTAAAGATTCCTGTAGGCAAAAAATTCTGTTTTTTCCACACTTAAAACTTGTAAGCCAGGCAAGTAATGTGTTGAAAGGGATTTTTTTACTACTTTGTTTACTTACTATAAAGGTTAATAACATAACCTGGGGCATTTAAGTAAACTGCCTATGGCTCTGCATTGACATAAAATGAACAACTGATGGATGCCCTCTGAGTCATGTTACCTCATGTATTTAAAGATTGTTAAGAAGGGACTTACTATGCTCTTTCATTCAAATCTAGTTATACCTCCTTTGTCAGTTCTTTTCTTACCATCATCATTTCCCACAACTCAATAGTATTGCTTTCCTGAAGTCTCTTTTCCAAATTCAGCAAATTTATCCAAAAGCAAAGCTGTTGGAAACTATTTCTGTAACAGACGTTGATAGTTTTTTCACTTGTTCTACCCTTAGCTTTAAAACTTATGCTTACTAATATAAAAAAGTTATTCAGATTGACCTAAAAATTCTTTTATACCATATCAAATGCCCTGCTTTTTTTAAACCTAAGTACCTATCACAAACATAATCTTTAGTGCATCTAAAGCATATTTTCAGATGCTTACTTTCTGTAACTTCTCTTTGATTAAGAGATAAATGGTTTAAAACTCTAGCTTCCAGATGATATCAGTAAATATTTTAAAACTTAGTTTAACATGAAGTCTCCTTGATTCTTTTCTATCAGAAAGCATGAAAAGAAACTATCTTCCTTTTCATTTAGGTAAGTTTTTTTTGAAAGGGTTCATAATGCTTTGAAAATTTTACTTAGTTTTATAGAATATAATTATTTCAAGGAGGCTTAGTATTTTAAATATATTTAAAAGGCTTGACATTCCTTTTTGAGATATGTTGCATATTATTATCCTTATTTGGTAGACTAAACAACTGGAAATTATTAAATTCACTGGAGCTTTAACAACATCGTTCTGAATATTTAATGGGACCAAATGTAGACTCCATATATTTGTCTAAATGTGAACATAGGGCAAAAAGGCACTTAAGAAAAAAAATTTCATAATCAGTATATTTTCTTTATTAAGATGAGTCGGAGGAAGTAATATAAAGTCTTGTGGTAATTATAATATCTAGAGGTATGATACTGAAGGTTTTGAGGACTCAAGAAAAAGAGAAGCATGGAAAATAAGCACATGTTCTGGAGTTTACCCAAATCAATCAGTTTTGAAATGATAAAATGCTACAGTTTGTTGTAATTGTCCACGACAGGAAAATAAATTTATAATTTATTCACAAAGATAGCTGTCACCTGTAATCATGTCTTATCCTAATAAAATATCTTTAAATAGTGGGATGTGCAGGATCATACCCAATGTGTGTGGCTTCTGTCCTGCCTTCACCAGTGAATACACATCTTGCAGCCAGTATGTCACCAAAACTTACATCTACTGGGTGCTCCACAGGGTAGAAAGCCTGCCAAAAAGACAAGCACAATGATTCATTAATATTACCAATAAAATCCAGAAATACATACTTGATTGTGTTGACGTATGCTCCTTCTTTACCCCTTTTTTGAGGGATTTACTGTAAATGGATGTTGAATTTTATCAAATGCTTTCTCAGCATCCACTGAAATGAGCAATGGGTTTTTGCCCTTCATTCTATTGATATGATGTATCACAGAACCACATGCTTTAATAATGTGAAGCATGGTACACACTGGATAGAGAGGATGAATACAGACAGGTAAACAGACACACACACACATGCACAAATAACCACTGGCTTAAAAGAGTTCACCTTTAATTAATCACTACTACTTTATGACAAGAGTACCAAACTTTGAAATAAACAAATAAATACTATTAGCAAATGCATCCCTTAAAAATCAGAATAAATGTGGTAATAGAAGAGCTATCTGAAATCCTGTCTTTGAATAAAAGATGGGATGTAAAAGGCCACCAGCATGTTTTGACCATATTGAGAAAACTGATAAAGGAAGCACCAAATTGGAAGTTGCAAAAAGGAGGTTATATAGCTCAGATATATAGTAAAGGCGGATTTAGAAATTTTTAGATTCCAAGGAAATTCACTAGAGTTGCGTAATAATTTTTAAAAGTTACTTTCTGTTGGTTAATATTTTCTCTTTCAAAATTAAACTAGATTTTACACACCTGTGGCAGCTGAGGGCTCTGTCGTCCAATCAGTGTCCACTGTCCATTTCTTACTCTGTATCCACTTACTACCTTCCCTGTAATAAACACAAATGTTACTCATATAATACAATAAGGTATTAGAAAAACAAAAGGCATATTTACTTTCCTACTTTAAAATAGAAACCTGAGTATCTTCAGAGTCCCAAATACTGAGTATCTTAATAAAAACAATATGATAAAACAGCATAAAATATTTCAAGATCGTATATGAAATCACTTTCATTGAAACAGACATAAGGCCAAATACACTTTGCATTTTAATTTATGGCACCAGTAAGCACGATAGTAAATATTTATGATTTTACATGTAAAGTTCTTACCTAAATGGTGAGTGTGAACTCTATAGGCAAAGACATGCATTGGATAATTTTTATAATGGCATGAAATGTCAGAATTCACCACTGTGGGAAATGAAAACACAGACAAAAATCACTATTCCACTGGAAAATGACATTATTCTTGTCTAAAAGTGGGCATAGGGTATTCACAAGATGCTACACATCGGAGGTTTCTTATGACTTAAACACACAGATATTAAGCACTTATTCTGTGCCAGCCACTTTACTCACATGAATTAAGAACTCCTTGCATCATACTTTTATTTTATTCTTAAACAGAATGACTAGAACCAAATCAGAATACTCTGTCAGTGAAAACATAGGCTTAATTTGTTACCATTAGTTTGAAATTTATCCAGTTGAGAAAGCTTAAAAATTGGTTTTTATTTTTGGAACAAAAGAATTTTTGAAAAACTGAATGCAGACACCTAAGATCACTAGATTGACAGTTCCTGTTGAGAAGAAGTCATTTCATACTGTTCCTTCCTTATAGTCTAACACAGTAGCTATTCAATAAATATTTATTTTATAATAGATGAAAAAATGGTAAGAAAGAGACAATGCTGGTCATTAACATTAAGAAAGTTCCAGTGAAAACAAATGAACAATATTTCATATGGTACTTTTACTAGAGAATCGTAACATACATTAATAAATAATATTATACTTACTCTCATTGCTTCTAGTAAGCTTGGGAGGATCAGCTATTATCACTCCCATTTTGGAAGTAGAAAAAGAAGCCACCTATGTCGAAGTTTAAAGACTAAGTTGGTGTTGGACTTGCTAGTCATTTAATTTTTAAACCTTTCTATATAAGAAGTTTATGTCACTGCTCATTATGCAGTGTGTCCTTTGCATCTCAAGAATGGATGATTTGTTTTGAAAATACTCAAGATGTATTCTTTAGTTAATACAACACACACCTACCCGAGGGCCTTATGTCCTAGCATCTCAATAAAGAATGGAAAAGTAACAAACCACTGGCTTGGAATAATACAAAAATCTATTTTAAATCCATGGACAATAAAGAATTGGTTTATTTTTCCAAGAGACAAAAATATTGGTTATTTTTAAATTTTATATAAAATACACTATAAATCCATTTCTACATATTAGGTAATAAGGTAATGATAAATATTAAAAAATCATTACTCACCTTTTTCTCCTGCTGGGATAATGGTGTCAACAGACATCAGAAGGTACATGCCAGCAATTAAAGGCTGTCTGCAGAAAAAAGTAATATTTTTCTGAATTACCTGAAAAAGCCAAAATGACTGTTTCGGAAAAACAAGATAGACCTCAATACTATGGTTTATAAAATGTGAGGCTTGTGAAAATTAAAATGAAATAGAAAAAGAGGAGAAATTTTTTTTTCCTTAAAAAATACTTTTTCATGTGAAGGCAGACTCTAATTTGTTCCTGTGATAACTAAATTTATGTGTCGACCTGGCCAGGTGCCTGGTTGTTTGGTCAAACACCAGTCTAGGTGTTGCTGTGTAGGTGATTTTTAATGTGATTAACCTTTAAATTAAACTTTAGGTAAAGCAGATTATTTTCCATAATGTGGGTGGGCTTCATCCAATCCTCTGAAAGACTGAAGAGAAAAGACTAAGGTCCCCTCAAAAGGAAAGGATTCTGTCTGTGAACTGCCTTTGGACCCAAGAATGCCACATGAACCCTTCCTTTAATTTCCAATTGGCCCAGTGGTTTTAGGACTTAATCAGTCCCCACAACAGTGTCAGCCAATCCCTTATAACTCTTTCTCTTTCTCTCTATCCTATTGGTTCAGCTTTCTTTGGAGAACCCTGACTAATCAACTCTCATGATTCCTAGCTGTGACATTCATGCCCTGGTCTAATCCCTTCCCCTTTAATGCAGGATAAAATAAGTGTAGTAACTTATCTTTTCAAAAATTTAAAGAATATTTTGTTTTCATAGATTTTGTGGGAACAGGTAGTATTTGGTTACCTAAGTTCTTGAGTGGTAATTGCTGAGATTTTGGTGCACCCATCACCCAAGCAGTAAACACTGAACTCAATTTGTAGCCTTTTGTTCCCTCACCCCTCTTCCCAACCTTTCCCCCAGAGTCCTCAAAGTCCATCGTATCATTCTTATGCCTTTGCATCATCATAACATAGTTCCCACTTACGAGTGAGAACATACAATGTTTTCGTTTCCATATCTGAGGTACTTAGTAACTTATCTTTAACAAGTAGAATATAGCAAAATTGATGGAGTGTCATTTTAAACATTAGGTTGCTGAAAGGCTCTGGCTTCCATCTTGCATGCATGCCTTCTCTTGCTTTTTGCTTACTTTCTATGATGGAAGCCAGCTCTATGATGTGAGCTGCCCTGCTTATAGCTCACTTGGCAAGGATATGAGGGTGACCTCCAGCCAACACTCAGCAAACAACTGAAGCCTGCCGACAACCGTGTGAGTGATGTTGGAAGTGGCTCCTCCCCAGTCAAGCTTAGAGCTGACTGAAGTGCCAGCCAAGATTCCGACTACAGCCTCTGTGTGAGACCACCTGCCTGAGGGTCCAGACAAGTGTGTCCAATTACTGACATACAGGAAAATGAGACAATAAATATTTGTTGTTCTAAGCCAGTTAGTTTAGGTTAATTTTTACCCACAGATAATTAATGCAGTGAACTTCCAAGTTCATAAAGATGTTAAAGTTGTTCATCTAGGAAAAATGGAAGTACTTACGGCAGACGTGTGAGGTGTAAGGACACACCAGAACAGTCCTTGTGATTATCTGAAAACACAAAGAGAAACATACATCTTAAATATGAAAACGTCAAAAACGGATTTCAAACTATTAAGTTTGAAATGATTGTAACTCAATATTTTAAAACACAAGTTACGTTTCATCTGTATGGTGCTTTATGATTTACTAAGTACTTTCATATCCAGTAATTCTTTTAATTGCCAATGTATCGTAACAGCAAAACAAAACTATCATTACATGCAGTCTATGGTATTTCTTGACTCATCAAACTGATCAATATATTGACTTTCCTGCAGACATACTAGAAAGTTGTTGCTACTCTCTATGAATTATCCATGTTGTTGAAAAACCCAGAAAAGTTGCTGAACTAAAATAGTTTGCTCCATGTTGCTCCAAACAACAGCCTTTTCTATTTTTTAAAAAGTGTAGTTCATATTTAGGTTTTCATGCACTTTAGACATTGTTGAAGTCTACTAACATTCATATATTCATTATTTCAAAATAGAATTTTATTGTTATGGAGAATTTTCATCTATTCTAGTATAACTTTCCACAGTTTGACTTGAAGAGCCCATATGCTTGCACATATATACAGTGAGAAGTCCCAGTGGGAGCAACTTGCATGCTCTCAAATAGGGTGGGCAGGAGGCCAGCAGGGGTCCTGGATCCACAGCTGCTCCTATAGCAGGTGGTAGTTTTGATAAGCAACATATTTCAGCCTCAGTGTTTGGTGTGAAGATTATGCCCTCCAACATAATCCTTGCCACAGTGATGCATTATTATTTCCATAACCTCTATGCTGATCTTACTTCTGTGAACTCAGAAACTTCAGCTAGTTTTGCATATTTCCCTGATGATTTGCAGTGTTCTCTGACTTTGCCCTTCCTTCTGTTGTAATACAGTGCTTGGGCCACAAGATATGAAACCTTCTAAGAATGAATTCATATCAATTCACTAGGCTATATATAAAATCTGTCTCTAACATGCATCACCACAAAAACATTTGACACTTAAAATGTTTATTACAATAAAAAATTGATGCTCTGGTAATATTTTACCACATAAAATGAAAAAACAAAATCAGTACTGACAGAGTTAAGAACTGTACAGAAAATGAACTCAGAATATCAAAATCATATATCTTAGCTGAAAAAGCTGGCCATATAGAATTATTCTGTGACTAGAATGAAAATAAAAATGAGAGAGGGGAGGAGAAGAACAGATAGGAAAGTTAACTAATAGCTGAAAACCACAGAATCTCACTGCTTAAAAAATGAAATATGGGAACGACTGTGAGTCAAAAAACTAAAATAGTCAAATTAGAGGACTGAATTTGAAGGAAAGGCTTAGAAAGGAAGCAAGCTATATTTATACATATTTTATATATATTTAGTTTATATATTATATAAGCTATATAAACTATATGTTTATATGTCAATATAAATATTGAATTTATATTTCAATATAAATATTGCACATTTCCACACGTCAAATCTGTCAGGTAGAAAGTTTGGGATTCATTTGTATTTTTCAATCCCACACAATTGTTTGATCATAGGATAGTGCTTTACAGCACCATCACCAGTTTTCAACTAGCAGCTCAATGAGTTCCTTTGTCCAAAGAAGTAAAATCTAGGTTATTTCAGTAGTTTAGCACTAATGATCAATATTTATACGAGTAAGAAATTCTAAGTAGTCTACAACTGAGATAACTTAAGTAAAGTTCTTAGCACTCTATTTAGAGCACAGGAAAAATTGAATAAATGCTACTTATTATTATTCTCTCTATTGTCATATTCCAATAAATTTCAATACATGAATATTTTATTTTTAAGAAATATATTTTCATAGTTATGAGTGTGAAATTTCTTAATTAAAAAAACTGAAGCACATCAAATTTCTCCAAGTACTAGGACTAGAAGAAAGCAGGAAAGAAGAAAGCAGGAAAAATATGAGAACATTAAAAGAGTAAAACAGTTATAAAAAAGAAATTAGAATTGAAATTTGGTATGTTAAAGATATTGTGCAAAACATGTTCTCAGAAGGGTCTGAACTAGGTAGATACAGAATAAAATCAGAAGTGAAACAAATAAATTTTAGTAAGATAATACCATGGTCTGGCTAAAATGAAATTCTTAAATTAGAGGCCATGGGACCATGAAGAAGTTGATAATGTTTCCAGGTCCTTCCATGAGTTTTAGTAACAATGCACTCCTTGACCAGACCCAAGATAACCTGATGTTTTTATGCGTTTTGGGCTAGAAGTCAGTTCCATGGGATCTTATGTTTGTAGAAAAGGCAGTGAGGTCATTTTTTGTGTTGATATTCAAATTCTTTCAATGTACATCCAGTTATTCTGTACAACATTATCATGCAAAAGTCCTAATAGCTCTTCTTCTCAGGTGGCTTCATTTTATTCTTATTTTAGCATTATTATTCCAAAGCAAATATTCTTTCCTTCATTTGGTTGGGCTCCAGGTTCACAATTTTTCAAAGGTACACTGGTAAATACTTGGCCTTTAGCGACTAATGTCCTGTATTTACAGAGAATTAAACCCCAAGACGTCACTGTTAAAAAGATTTTCCATAGTGGTTGTTCTCTTGCAGTAAAGTTAATTTTAGTGTAAGGGGTTTCAAGATATGAAGATGAAACTTCATTCACTAGTTAGGTATGAGGTAAAACTGAGAAGCATACATCACTATGTCATTATATTTATATAATTTATGTTCTGTTATAATATCATATGCATGTACAAGAAGCTTTTGTAATGTTGAAGACATTTACAGTGGAAAAGCTGAAATAATAATTTTTAAAAAGAAACGTAAAATAGCCAAGTCTAATAATGCCTGAAAGACATATCACAACATAGGACAGTATTGCAGTGCTGGTAGTTGGATGGTAAGACTTCCAAAGAGTAGTCTGATAATGAAAGAGATGAGTACTTCCAGATGCTGGATGACACTTGAAAATAGCTTTCAATCAGAATCTAATTTTAAGGAAGATGAAACTGAATGACTGCTCCACAAGGGTATGAGCTTGCCTTTGAGAAATTGCTTTCCTCTGCTTAGGCGGAGATGCATAACCGCAACAAAGTATTTTACAGCTATATAGACTCCTAGAATTTCAGAACTGAAAGGGAAACCAGACATGATGGAATTCAAATCTTACACTTTATGGATAGGAAAAAAGAGGTCACAGAGATTAAGCGTGTTGCCTCATAAAATAATTCAGCTAACTAGCGACACATCTGAATATCAGATATAATTCTCTAATATTAATGTGTAATAAATGCCATTTACTAAAAAAAAAAAAAAAAGTAAAATGAAAAAACAAGGATTCTATCTCTTAGAGACTTCCAAGGTTAAAATACCTTGAAAGCTATGATAAAGGAATTAAGCAAGAATGGGTAAGTAATCTGTGGTACTTAAGGACATACACTTAAGTAGGAAGCTCAATTCTCTTAATGGGAGGTGAATGCATGGGATATGAGGTTATCCGTCCCAAACTATTTAGCTCGCTTTTCTAATAATAGCTTGTAGTTCCTGCTTGGATTCATAGCTAGGTAGTAAAGTATGTGGAATAATGCATGATAATAACCTACTACATCTTAGGTTCTTAGATGATCTGAGATGGTTCTGTTGGTCTCTCCTAGTTTTTCCTCTAGAGATAGTGCTCTATACTTTATGAGCTCATCTTGTCCTGGTTGTTTCCTGCTTCAATAAAAAGAAAGATTAATCACTGGTCCCGAGGGAACAATGTATTGTTATAAACTATGTCCCGCTAATTGGGAAAGTCCTTCAGAAAGAAATCTGTAGACTGGTTTTCAATTCACCACACTCTTCTAGGAAGGTGAAGGGAAAGGTGAGAGCACACTCATTTCCTACTATTCCAAGTCACTCTTTTGGATAATGGATTCTTTCTTTAAGGAGGCACTAAAAAAGTATGCCTGAAACCACTGCCAAGTCTTAGGAAAAACAAAGAAGTAACATCTTCAGTAATAAAAAATAAGGCTGGGCACAATGGCTCATGCCCATAATCCCAGCACTTTAGAAGGCAGAGGCAGGTGGATCACTTGACCCCAGGAGTTTGGGACCAGCCTGGACAACATGGTGAAACCTCATCTCTACAAAAAAATTTAAAAAAATTAGCCGGGTGTGCTGGTTTATGTGTGCCTGTAGCCTCAGCTACTTGTGAGAACTTCTTGGCCCTGAGAGGTTGAGGCTTCAGTGAGCCATGATCATGCCACTGCACTTCAGCCTGGGTGACAAAGGAAGACTGTTTTTTTTTTTTTTTTTTTTTTTTGATTATTTTAGAGAATTTGGAAGCAAATAATACTGAACTGCATCATATCTTCCCAGCCTACCAGAGTGTTCTGAACATAATTTAAAGGTCACCTTTCTCTACTTCCTCTGTCTTGAACATACAAACACAAACGAATCAGGGACATCATTTTTATATTATCAGTAAACGCAAATGACTTTGCAATAATACACATACATGGATGTTGTAATAACTATTTGACTATTAAGCTGTCTTAATCTTTGCCTTATGGTTCTTTGTTCTAAATTAATATTAAATTACTGAGACAGGATATTTTGCTGGGACTAAATCACGGCTCCCAAGGTGATCAACAGTAGGAGATTATTTGGGGATTAATTTCTAAAGTTGAGGAAAATTTCATGTAATTATAATTACTTTGAAAATCCCTTAGGAGAATCAAAAGTGAGGTCTCCTAATAGCCAGTTTCCTCAGAATTGGAACAAATCGCTGTCAGTTTTGTCAGTTGGGCTATGCTGTTTTTTGAAAAAGGTATTTCTATACAGTTGAGCTGTGTTGTTATATAAAAAAGGTTATTTCTGTGCACTGAAACTCTACTTCAGAGATGGGACATACAGATGAGAGGCAAATAGAAAATGAACCCAACTGAGGGAACAGCAGATCAAGGTCTTATGTTTACTCTGGGCTTTATTAGAAATGTTGATTGAAACTCTAGTAATGAAGCTAAGACACAGCTCTTTTGTTTTGTTTTTGTTTTTTGGTACCATCCGGATTATAAATGTAGGTCCTAAAGCCAGTTAACAGTACTCAAAAATATGGTGGTCATCCAAATTAACCAGAAAATTCATAAAGTTTTTTTTAAATTAGTTCCTTCAAAACAAAATCTGAGTTATCAAATTTCTCTTAGATAATTTATGGATCCCTGAAAGGATATTTGCAAAGCAGCAGGACTCTCCAGTTACAGATACATCGAGATAAAACAGTCTCCATTCAAAAGCACCAACACTTTACGCTGTCATGGCAAATGTGTATCTGCTTAGCAAAATATAACTGAAATAGGGGCACTGCTAATACATGACACAAGCTACACCGAGGTTTTCCTGGAGGCTGCTGAAAGCTGGGTTAGCAGACAAGCTTCAGTGTTAAATAAACCAGCACTATGGGAAAAAAAAATCTTCAAAAAGAATTCCTTTTGAAGTTGTCACTGCATTGAGTTAGCCTCTTTTGATTTTGTATTCACTGCTATGGGACTAGAAATTACTAGCTTCCATTTGCCTTGTGGCAAAGAAGAGAAGATGCATTTATCCATCCTGCAAGACGACGACTTTCACAAATGATGGCCTGTGCTGTTCCCAAAAGAGATTAAATGGAAGGCAGGAAGGCAGGCTCTCCAGCCTGCTTTTATAATCGCTCTGTGTGTGGAGGATGTTATGGCACGACTTATGTCAGAGCACTTTCCTGTTTTCATCTTTTATGAATGCAAAAAAAAAAATGAGCCTACAGTGAAGTTATGATTTATACTATTCCTTCTCTCAAAATTATGAAGCTGCTCCAGAGGCATCCTTCCAAGAAAGTAAAATTAAAAGATAAAACCCACCAATCCTAGGTACAGTTATTTTTAAAAAGTATGGTGCTAAGTTATACAATTATCGATTGGCTTTAGAACTCTTTATTGAACTCTGATACACAGAAAAGTGCACAAATCAGAAAGTACAGATCCAGGAAACTTAAAAAACTAACACACCCATGTAACCAGCACCCAAAAATCCTCCACTCATGTCCCTTTCCTGAGGCATTTTTAAATCTTTATATGTATGTGCATACCATATTTAAACATTTATTTGTCTTTCTGAAAGAGCTGTCTTTTAACCAAAACCAAAAGACACATTTAACTAACTTATCCACTTCCTTCATGGGCTTTGGTTAGGCAGTTTTAAATATTATACTTGGTTACTAAAAAGTATTTACTTTTTTATTTCCTCTTTCTTCCAGTCAAAAGGCCTACTCACCACTTTCCATTTTCTTACCTCTGTTTTTAAGATATACATGAAATATATAGTATTATGTATAAAACACATATACACTTTAAATGATAATCTGAATTTCCTCTTGTATTGTCTCAATTATTCTCTGTTTTCCCCGATGAGGCCAGAATGTACCTGCAAAAGTCTAGAAACCGTAAAGAAAGTACTAGATGAAATAAATCATGTAATGGAAAGGGATTGAAGAGCTTTGATTATAAAAGCCCTTTTAAATACAATTTAAAGTATAATGCTGAAAACTATTTCTCATATAAAATTCTCTTATTATAAATTTTGAATAGTCTTGAGGGTGTTTTTTATATATATATATATATATATATGTCTATATACATATATAGAAGGTTTCCTTTCATTCCCATTAGAATTCTCAACTATTTTGTGCAACAGTGTGTTGTCCCTCTTTTGTTTTACTTAAACCTCTAAAGACTCATGATAAACAAAGAGAGGTAGCAAAACTATCCGATTTTGCTGGGAACACAGAAAGTTTATATTCTGCAAAAGCTATAATTTAATTGGAATATATGTTTTGAAGGTCAACCTAAAATCAGTATCTACATTTTCAACCCAATCATCTTAATCCACTAAAAATACTATTCTGTATTGTGTTTTGGTTCTTCATTGAAAAATCCAAAATGTCTAATTTACATACAATTATGTATGCCTGTAGTCCCTGGCATTAAGGAATACACTTTGAATATAATACCTCATACATTTGATTTAGTTAGTATCAATTTTTCAGACATTTGATATGTTTATGTAGTAATGTAGCAGGAGGATTTAAAAAGTAACATTTATAAGGCACTTCTAAATTGAAAAGTAGTATATAAATGCTAAGTATAATTACTATGTTAATGAAAAAATACTGAAACCATTCAGTGGCCTGAATTATCTCTCAACATTCCCTTAGAATTTTGCAAGACTTTATACCATAAGACAAAGCATCAGTGTAGAAGGGTCTGTGGCTACTGATCAGATTTTACTTTACTTTCAGTTATTATTAGGGGTACCTCACAGTTAAATTGTGAAACAAGGAAAAGATGTACTTGCAAAGAAATGGGACTTGAAAAGTGTGAGGGAGGACAGATGACCCCAGAAGAAGAAAGTCTTTTGAAGTTTTCAAGATGGAAAAAATAATTAATATGTAATGAGAAGAAATGGAGATCAGGTGAAGGGTTCCAAACTGGATGAAAAGAATGTTTCTACTGGGAGAAATAGGAAGCCTAGAAGGTTCCCTTCTGGGTCTAGGGAAGGTTTACTTTTATTTTGCTAGTAGATTATTCTGCCAATATTATTAAACATTGTATTTGAATGGTTTTCATCAAATACTTTTTAAGGTCGTGTATTTATTTAGGGTATTCTTTCTGTTTTACAAGTAAAGCAGTCAGTTAACATAAAAGGAATTAGTACTAAACGGGAAATGGAATGTGCAAGTCCTAACACTTCTCTCTAATGACTTCCTTCTTTTCCCAGAATTCCTAGAACATAATGAACAAATATGTCAGGGCCATGAAGAGGGCAGTGGGGAACAGCGTGAAAGGCAGGAAGCCTGTGGAAGTGGGAGTGGTCAGTGAAAAACATACCTTGGCTAGTGTTGCTAGCACCCTGAATGAGATTTCACTGAAATGAAATTGTAGCTCCTAATTTTAGTCTGTGCCAGTGGGCAAGTGACTTTTTAATTTCTCCTCTTAATTTACTTGGATTAAAAATGAAAGGGTATTTGCTATTAATTCAAATGGAATTAATTAGATGATGATTATGTAGCTCTGACCAGCTTATAAAAATGAGTTAATAATTATGAGTGATTAAAAAACACGAGTTGCAAAGGGATCAATAAAGGTAAAGCACAAGGATTTCTCAAAAAACTAGAAGGACTAAATGTAAATCTGAAAAACTAAATTGCATGTAGGAAAGCTTTTCTTTTCCCAAAAAATACATCAATTAAGCTAAATATTATATTGTTCAATGTTGAATTACTTTTTAAAAAATCCACATTTTAAGGGATAAAAACCATTCTGAATATATTCTTTAAAAAAGAAGTATAACTGCAGTGCTTTACATATCTTCTCATAACCAAATGAATGAAAATGTAATTCCTGATACATAATGGCTATATTTAGGTATTAAAATAAACAGGTGTCCCATGGAATCAAAAATGACTAAAAATCATTTGTCTTCCATACTAAAGATGATTATCAAAGTTGAAATGCAGCAAGCTAGAGAATCAGAGAGCTCACATTTATATGAAGAGACCGGCAAGGGAAAAGAATACTGTAGGATAATAGGCTTCCTTTAGATCATTTGAGAGGTACTGAATAGTCCTAAAATCATTCACATGACTCACATCAAGCTGCTTGTGTATAATGAAGGTTAGAGAAAAACATGAAGAATATCCAATTACAATTCTGAAATCAGTGGGATTATCAAGCAACCTGATTCAGAAGTATCTCCACATGATAAGGGAAATGGATTACTTCAGACATGAAAATGAAAAGGCACAAATGAGATGAAGTAAACCACTCTCATCTTTATTAATATTGATTCTACCGTGCATTAATTCATTCCACTTCATAACTATGGCTCAAAAGACTTTTAAAGACAGTGACTCTGTTACTTGTTTTATATAGTTAGAGCATGAACTTTTTTACATACACAAACTAGAAATCCAATACAAATTAAATTATTTTGGTTCTAATAGCACTAGCCTACCTTAGGCAAGTCATTCAACCCTTCTGAGCATCGATCATCATTTCTATAACATGGACAGGTGAGGCCTGATGATCCCTTTTAGTTAGGCTGTTCTCATTCTGTCACTCTGAACTCTGTTTCTGTCTCTGATTTTAAAAACGAGTGCTTTAAAAACAAATTAGTACATGGCACATAACATCCATTGGTTTTACTCCTTTTCTTTTCAGAAGAAAAAAAAAAGTCATGCTTTCCTCTTCAACAGTGGCTTCTCAGCCCATTTCAACCTCTTCCCTACACTGAAAAGGCAGAAGAGGCCATGACATTTCACGCAGGTTAAATGTTACCTTCTTGCCAATCACTTATCTTTCAGAGTTGGTTTCATGGACCTCTTCCTTTCCCTTTCTAGTGTCCGTCACCACATATATTCCACTTAAAAATAAACATGTAAAAAAATGAAGAACTATAAATTATTTTAGCCCATTCTTCAAAAAGGTACATCTAGATAAAGTGTGAAGAAGGAACATTTTCGCACCTGCATATGGGGAGGGGCATCTCTGAGAATGTCATATAGGCATTTTAAGTGTCTTCTATTAAAGAATTTAAAAATCCAAATGCCAAGTTTTGTGGGAAAAGTTAAGAAAATAAACTCTCCTTTGAATTTCTAAATGAAATAAAGAGCTAGAATAACCAGACAGTAATTAAATGCATTTTCTTCTTTCAAATCTCCCCTTTTCTTACGAGAATTGAGATTTAATTAAACTTATTTTGGTAAATGTAAATTATTCTGCTCATGTCCTAGGCCCCAGAAGATTGCGCTGACATACCTGTTGTACAGGAAAAAAATGCAGGAGGGATTTTAAACCTTACTAGGAAAATTTGAACACCAGTTATCAAAGTTTAGTTTGCATAAAAATCAAAGAAGCAGCTTGTTAAAATTTCAGAATCCTGGGCCCAGTGATATTCTGGTAATACATTGGCTCTGTGAAAAAAAAATACACACTTGTGGGTGTTGAGAAATGCTGAGTATATGGTTGCTGAGAAATGCTGAGTGTATAATAAAATATATTGTTTGCTAAGAGGAACGATGGCAATGAAAACCTAGCCACCCTCTTGAAGTGGAAAACTACTTGTGTCTTTCTAAAGTAGCAAGACAGTATATGTATATCATAAACCACTTCAAACAATTCTTTAAACATGGGATACGTGACTCTGCCCCCACGGCTGCCTCTTGGACAATATTTTCTGGTTTATCCTTGATCAGTGGTAAGCAGGCACCAGCTGCCTACATAGTTTATCTTGGTTCTGTGAGAAAACACAGATCACCTGTTTGTTAATAGCAATCACCTGTTCAGAGAGAATAACTACATGGGTCCAGATCTGCTTGAGCTCCTCAGCCCAGAATGCTGTAAGCTCCCTGAGGCTCTCAGCTCTGAAGGCTGTTGGCCCCCTGGATAGTCCCACTTTTCTGTTCTATCTGGGTGTCTGCTTCTTTTTTTTTTTTAAATGACTCGGTTCCAGTGAAGGGTGTCTGCTTCTTAATGCATCAGCACCACCTGGTGGGGGTCTCTACAACCGAGCTGGTCTCAGTATATGTATATGTACGTTCATTATAGTTTCTACTGGCAAAAATGTTCAGCAAACAATTTATATAGAATAACAAAATATACACTATTTTTCATTATTAATTCCACAGAAGCAGTTGACTTTCAGAATTCTTTCCTTGAATTTTGCTCAACTTTCCTATAGCCCACTAATGGTTGTAACTGCCATGAAATAGTTCAGACAACAATGCTTGCAAATATTTTTGTTTAGTGAAACAAAAAAAGACTTATATTGGGACTGCACTTGCACATTAAGGATGTTAGCAAAATCTGTGGTGTAATGGATAATAGTGTGTGAATGCTGTAAGTGTATTTCCTCAATTCTGGGGGGCATTCACAATAATCAACATTGCCAACATCCTCTCCATCATTTCATCAGATCTAGACAACTAACAAAATAATAGCTAGAACTTGGACTTGTAGTATTTGTCAATTTCCACGGAGTAAATTTTTCCACCACAGCTGATTTCAATGTAAATTTTCCTACCACAGCCAATTTCAAACTACCAACATGACATCACTGCTTTAGGAAAAAATTAGCAGTAAAATAACACTTTGTAGTATTTCCACCACACAGATACCACAAAGACGCAAATGCCCATAGGAGCACAGATAATAGTAAAATGTAGTAAAATAAATAGGAAGTAAAGATTTTTGAGTATTTCTTGTCTTTATTTTTAATGACTGCTATATTTAACTATCAGCTTACAAAAACACTGCAAACTACCAATTGGCTTTTGTGAGCCTATCTGAGCCAGTTCTGGCTGCCTATGCTCTACCTTCTGCACGTCTGATTTAGTAGGCCTAGTTTGAACATGAAACTTTCATTTGAAAAACTATCCCAAGAACAATTTGGTGCAGTCAGTCCTCTGATTAGATTTTGAGAAATCCTGATCTATACTATATAACTGTAGAGGTAATTCTATTAAGATCTTCCAGTTAATTCTAATCTTTTAAATGAAACATTATAAGGAGTCTGTTTAAGTAAACACTGAGCAAAATTTTTTTAATGTGAAAATATCTAGTGCAGGAGAAGACACGAGACTTGCTCATTCACTATGGATTGTAAATTGGAAAAACTGTCAAGTAATTTGGTGGAACCGGTCAGAGTTTAAACACTCCATGACCCCAAAATCTAATTTCTAGGTATCTTCCTTGCAGTAGCAATATATGGTTACCTAAAACATTTCTAACACTGTTTGTAATAGCAAAAAACACAGAACATCTTTAATAGACTATAAGATACATAAATTAGAGTATATCCACACAACAGAATACTAGGCAGCCTTAATAAATAATGGAAGAGCTTTACGTGTGCTGCCTTAGAAAGATGCCCAGGGTACCTTGTTAAGTGCAAAGCAACAACAGCAACAGATGTAGATCTGTGGGAAATGTGATCTAATTCTTATCCAAAAAAAAAAAAAGAAGAAGAAAAGCAAAGCACATATATACACATGTGATACATTAGTTTATCTTCTACACATAGAAATGCTGAGATAAGCTAATGAAAAGTTGGCAGATACAAGCAATAGTTACCTGGAGTTGGGGTGGAGAATAGTTAGGTGAGAAAGGGAAGTGAGATTGAAGAGGGTTTTATCAATTTTTTTTACATAGTAGAGGTATTACAAGTGATTTTCAACTTTCTTTTTAATAATTTTCTATATTTTCCAAAAGAGGAAAAATAAAGTTGAGAGTCCTCTAATCCTTGTTAGTATTTTAACTGAAAACTCAAATATGAAGAAATAGTTTCTTCATTCTAATACTGGAATTTATTGCAATTCTGAAGTCTGAAAAGCTTTGGAAGCCTAAAGTTTTTCCATAAAGTTTGGCAGCAAAATCTGACTTGAATGAATGTGATGATATTTATGTTTTATTTCTTTTTGTGTGAATATTTAAGCATTTGCTATAGAAACATTAGTGTATTTAATTAGGGATGGTGCCTCAGATTCACAAAGGTGATAGAATACATTATTTATTCAGTTGAATACCTTTCAAAAATATCTAAAAGCTCCTAAATCGAGACCACATCTGCCACAAAGCATTTGGATAAAGGTCTGTGTCCCTATCCCAATCAAGAGATACTAGAGGAATCAGAAATGGGAGTTAGGGAGAAACGAAAGGAGAGTTGACAGATGACGTGAGTATCACAGCCTTGGGGATAAAGAAGGAAAACTGAGGTAAAAGTGTACCCTTCCTGGAACCACATTTTGGATACCTTTCTGGATCTACCAGGGAGGAGGCTTGTTTCAGCAGGGATGCTGTCCCTGGAGTGGAGAACTTGGAAACATGATATATGCTCTGGAATGAAAGATCATGGTAAAAACTAACCTTATAGTCTATTCTGGAAGGGGATTCAGATTGATGGCCGATGTACATGCCAGGGTCCTATTCAGGGAGGGCCAGGATGAGCGCTTGGATGGTGCTAATTATGTCTCCCTTCCAGTGTAGAGACTCAGTGGCTTTTGGGCACCTATGTCAGCTGAGATTGGAGAAGTAGTCACAATATCCTTCCTCCCATATTTGCAATTTCAAAGGAGATTCTTAAATATGGAAAGTAATCCAAAATACTCTAAAATATATGGGCTTAAATACCCTGACCCATAGTACTGTGCACGTTGCAGTGGAGTGAGTAAAAGCAGGATTAATGTATTTCACTGGAAAGCAAGTAGGATGAAGCTACTTGTGCAGATTGAGAGAAAACAACAGGAGAAACAACAGGGAGCAATCTTTGACCCAGCTTCCCACTCTCTCTGCAATTAGGTATCAGGAAGTCAGGAGCACTGTAATGCTTACACTGAAGGCAGAACAACCTGCTTTATAGTGTAATGAAATAATTTTAAGCACAGTTAGTTACATTGCCGCTGATCTCTGCTCCATCTTGTTCAAAAATGCATTAGCAAGGGATTTTTCCTGCGCTCACAATTTCAAAGCTTTTTCTAATAGCTTCCTGGCAGTAGTCTTCTAAGAGGCAGAGAAACAGCTGGAGTCACAGTGGAATCAGAATTCCTCTGGAGTCCTGTTTTCTCTTCCTTCTGCCATGGTTACCATTGCTGCCTCTTCACTCTATTACTCTTTCAGTTGTGGTTAGATAGGAACCCTTTGTGTGGGTATATGTGTATTAGTGTGCATGCACAGACGCACACCCTGTGTTCAGAAATATCCAGTCTGGAACTAAGTTATGCAGAAACGGATCACAGCCAGCATGAAATAAAGAAAGAGAGCAAACAGAAATCCAATCTGATGGTCACAAAGTCCAGGCTGCAGTTTTCCCATGTTTCTATTTTATTTTTTAATCTCTGTTTTCCAGATGATCATGTCTTTATTTAAAAAGTTCCCCATAAAGGCTGCAAGCCAAAGTCTATTTATGCTAATATGCTAAATGATAATATGAAACTCATCTAGATTCCATATGTAAAACATAAATTTAGAACAGGAAGAAGGGTGCCTATATGATATCACTCTGGCAGCTTGAAACATCTGAACTGGTGTGATCTTGCCTGTTTTCTAGTCCCCTCTCTCATGGCACTTACTTTGTACCGGTTCACATTATTACAGTAATTGTTTTAAGTGTATTTATCTTCACTAGACAGGGAACTCTGTGAGGGCAGACTTTTGTTCTTACTAATCTTTTCCTCCACATAGTGTGTTGTGTGAATTAAAATGATTTGCAATGGTAGCTTGACAACAAAGGAAGCTACAGAAAATACAGAAGAGCAGATAAGAGACAGCAATAAGCCCAGTTACATGGAAAACTGTATACACTCCTGAAACTTGGGAATAAATCATAGCACAATAGTTGATATTCACTAGGATATCTCAAAGTTATGAAGGAAATGGAGAAGGGGATAGTACAGCTGTAGGCATTTAACATATACCATCTAATTTAACCTCCTAAGACACATAATATATATTTTTTATTTTTTTGAGATGGAGTCTCACTTTGTCGCCCAGACTGGAGTACATTGGTGCAATGGCTCACTGCAACCTCCGCCTCCCAAGTTCAAGTGGTTCTCCTGCCCCAGCCTCCCTAGTAGCTGGGATCTTAGGGACACACCACGACAGCTGGCTAATTTTTGTATTTTTAGTAGAGATGGGGTTTCACCATGTTAGCCAGGCTGGTCTCGAACTCCTGACCTCAGGTGATCTGTCCACTTTGACCTCCCAAAGTGCTAGGATTATAGATGTGAGCCACCACACCCAGCATGGTGGAAGACACATAATATATTCTAGAATGATTCCTATCCAAGATGTTTTAACATCATAGTATTTAAA
>PVKP010011608.1:0-60864 GCA_004027715.1 Plecturocebus donacophilus | reverse complement strand
TCCAAAAAAAAAAAAAAAAAGGAAAAGCTAGCATGTAATTATACAGAAGACAATGGATCAAATTTGATGGGATAAAGGGCCATCAATTTTTTTATGATGAATGTGGTATTAGATTTACACCTTGAGTTGACAAGACTGTGAGATGATAATAATAGATGTTTGGAGGACAGAAAAAGGATTAAATTACCATCACTGTGAATTCATAAAGTATCCAGTCTTCAGGTCATTTTTTTTTTCCTTCTTTATATTATATCTTTAGCTGGGGTTTTTGGATGTCACTTATATTTTCTCACTGTAATATTGGTTTCCCAAAAAAGCCTGGGGATGAGTTGTTGCTCTAAAGATTATAGGCATTTTCTTGCTTAAGTAAAACGATCACATATCAGACTTAGAAAAAAAGAAATCTTTATAGATCTTAAGTTTGAAACTTTAAAGTATTAGCAAATTCTTTATCTAAGGATCAAAAATCTTTTGAAGAACTGTGAGTAAAGCACAACTGAGACTTTGTATGCTTCGGGGAACAGAATTCTGTCAGTGGCTGATCATTATTGTTTCAGCTGTATATCCAGATTTAAATCTATCACATTTTATCTTTATAAATAGCAGATATAACTTATATTTTATATATAAACACTAAATACATCATTTTTAAAAAAAATTATATATTGGACCAACAATAATTTGAGAAGTATCTGTATGTTCCTAAAAATGCTTTACTAGAAACAACAATTAACTGTTGTTAAAACCACTCAAGCAATTTACATTTTTCAGTCCATTTGCATAAAATATATTCTAAGAAAAATACACAAATATGAATATGACTAAAGCATAGAAATTAATTTTATTGATGTTCGAGTGGACAGATGATTTGAATGCTAAGGAAGATGGAAAAATATGTAAAAATAAAACAATGTCAGATCCACAAAGGCATCAAATCTATAATATGGAAATTGCACACAACAACGAGTAAAGCTGTAAACTAATAAAGCTTTCAGTTCCTTAAATAAATAAGTTTATGATGTTTTGTAGAAGAATTACAGAGGTAGCCAGTCTAGGGTTAATATGGTGGTTTCACAAACACTTGAAGGACGTGGAGTCCTTCTATCTTTCTGAATACCATAATTTCTAGTTTCAAAGACAGGAAATGTTATTGGAACTCTTGTCATTAGGTACAAGTTGCAGGAAGCACAAAACGTTTTTTGTTTTTTTTTTTTCAGATGTCAAAGTCCTTTTCAAATAGATTTTTCAGGCATTTCAGTTATATCTCATTGTCCAATCAATGTGAAAGAATGGCATGGAGAAAGAGTTTTGTGTTTGTTTCTCTTATTAAACTAATGTTGTTTCTCCATCCAAATAAGATCAAGAAGGGAAACAGGATGAATGCATAGTAGATACTCCATCATAAGAAAGACAGAAGTTTATTATTTTTAATCTACAAGATAGTTATCCTACTGTTACTGAACTAGTTGGAAATGATGTCAAAGACTTGTCTTTTTGTAAAACAGCATAAAAAGTACTGCTCAGACATTCACCATGCCAAATCAGGACTGGTTCCAGCTGAGATATGTCTAAAAACGTGTTCTCTGGTTATACTTTAAATTTAGTTGAAAATGTCTTTGTTCTTGATATTTTACCAACATATTTTTGTCACTTTACTTGTTCCAGGACAAGTGGAACACATCTAAAACATAAAACATCACTTGAAATGTTCACAGTATGTATCTCTCACTTTCTAGCCAAGAAATGAATATATAGGTTATATAGCTCACTAAAAATACAAGAAATAAGATTACATTGAAGAAGAACACTCACAGAATTGCTTTAAGCCAAAATATGTCACAATAAAAACAAAACTTCTTGCTACAATTTAGAATAACATTACTATAATGAATTAAGGCAAAAATTAACTTATATAGAGACTGGCAAAAAGCATGGTGAAAAAGGAGGCAGTTATTTTTTCTACACTTACCTTATAATCACATTTTTTCTTGTGGCCATGATCACAGGCTATTCACATAGAAATACTATACACCGTTTGTAAATAACTCACCTCAAATCACATGTCCCCTCATCAGATACATCAAGCTATTAAACTCGTTTCTTAGCAATGCCTGTTTCTATAAATGTCTGATGAGAAAAAAAAAATAAGAAATGAATATAAATACAGTGTTTGTAACATAGGCAGATCATTCCACATCTTATCACTGAGAGTGAGTTGAGCCCTGAAATGGAAGTGAGAGCATGGGGTTTGCACCAGATATCTACATTGTTGTTTAAAGAACACTGAAGGTTTTACAATAGAAAACATATGGTTTAATATTCAATCTGAACTTCTTAGTAGAAATATTTTGTCTGCCTGTCAGTCCTGTTTTTAGGAAAGAGTTATCCTCCAATTTATTTCTTAAGATTTGAGTTGTGCTTAGTATGACTGACTTCCAGTTTAAAGTTTACAGCAGAGATCAAAACCTGGTCAATCATAATTGCTTCTCCATGGGTCACAGAGTTTAATTCAGGCATTGGCTTGTCACAGAGTAAACTGATCTATGTCCTTCTGTGGGGATTGCTATGGATTCTGAAGAGAGTTTTTCTCTTTATAATAGCAAAAAAAATGTTATTATGTTATTAACTATACAAAAAACATTTAAAAGCCCTCAACTTGGCAAATAATAGGCAGATAATAAAATTTTGATATTTTTATTTTATACCTGAAAAGAACATAGATCCTTATAACAAAGTTCAGGTAATACAGGGTAATACAAATATAGAAGTAATACAAAATATTAATTTTGAAACTCTACCACTTGTTAAGTATATAAATGTATGCAAATTCCTTAGCATCTAGGTCATGTTATCATCCAAAAAATAAGTGTAATACTTTTTTAAACTTATTTGGCTAATGTGTGTGGTCAGAAATGGCTATGGAATTTGTGGTACCTTGAATAAAAAGAAAATGTGGGTTCCTTGTTTTAAAAGTATTAAATATGTAAACACAGGGATGCAGAGAATTAATCCAAGTGCAGGGCCCTGTGTAACCAGACAGATTATATGTCCATGAAGCAGGCCCTGTTTGTGATGGACTAAATATGGCCATCATTCTTTACAAATTCTCCCATATAGCTTTAATTTTCCCTTCTCTTGACACTGAACTTGCCCTGCAACTTGCACTGACCATTATAATATGGGGAGAAAGATGCTAAAGCATTGTACATTCACCATTCTCAGAACAGTGGGTGAAGTTTGAAAATTCTGAGACCATGATCCCATGAGAAAGCTAAGGCTAGCAATCTAGACAGAGAGAAAGGCCATGTAAATGAGCATCATCGGGAGAAACGTGAGTGACGTTTTAGAAGCTCCACACCAGACAAGGCACCCCCTGAATGTGGTCAAATTAATGAATCCAGCAAATCCCAATGCCCACATTCTTGACCTACAGAATGATGAGGAAGTAAAATGATATGATTTTAAACAATTAAGTCACAGGGAAGTTTGTAATAAAGCAATAAACAACCAAATGGATAGTACTGAATCTTTTTATAAACTTTCAGTAATATTAATAAAGTAAGGTAACATTACTTTACTATTATTCTTTCTGGGTTTAAGCAACAAATCTGGATTTTTTATGAGCTATTTTTGATATATACCGGGCCTCTGAAATTAAAAGAATTTTGCATGATAGTATCAGTACAGTTGTTTGTTACATAATACGATAGGCAAAATAATGGCCTTCAAAGATGTCCAAATCCAAATTTGCAGAACCTGTGAATATGTTACATTATATAGTACATTGGTTCCTAGGACTGTCATACAAAAAATGACCATAAAGTTAATATCTTGAAAAAACTGAAACTTTTCTTCTGCTAGTTCTGGAAGCCAGAAGTCCAAAATCAAAGTACTGGTAGGGCAACTTCTTCTGAGTGTCCTAGCAACTTCTAGTGGCTTCCTGAATTCTGATATGATTTGGCCGTGTCTCCGCCCAAATCTCATCTTGAAATGTAATGCCCATGATCCCCACGTGTTGTGGGAGGGACTTGGTGGGAGGTAATAGTATCATGGTGGCAGGTTTTCACCTGTGTTCTCATGATAGGGAGTAAGTCTCATGAGATCTGATGGTTTTGTAAAGGACAGTTCCCCTGCACATACTCTCTTGCCTGCTGTCACGTAAACTATGCCTTTATTACTACTTCACCTTCCACCATGATTGTGAGGCCTCCTCAACCAAGTGAAACTGTGAGTTCATTAAAGTTCTTTATCTTTAAAAATTACTCAGTCTCAAGTATGCCTTTATTGGTAGCATGGGAATAAACTAATACAGTAAATTGGTACTGAGAGTGGGGTGCTACTGTAAAGATACCCAGAAATACGGAAGTGATTTTAGAACAGGCTAGAAAAGTCTGGAGTAAATAGAAATAGCTCAAAAGAACATATAAAAATGTGGGGATGTTTGGAACTTCCTAGAAACTTGGAGGGATCAAAAGACAGGAAGATGTGGGAAAATTTGAAACTTTTTAGAGACTTGTTCAATGGTTTTGATGAAAATAGTGGTCGTGATAAGAAAAATAAAGTCCAGCCTGAGGGGTTCTCAGATAGAGATGAAGAACTTATTGGAAACTGGAGCAAAGGTGATTCTTGCTATGCTTTAGCAAAGAGACTGGTGGAATTTTGCCCCTTCCCCAGAGATCTGTGGAAATTTGAACTTGAGAGGGATGATTTAGGGTATCTGGCAGAAGAAATTTCTAAGCAGTAAAGCCTTCAAGATGTGACTTGTGTGCTCTTAAAAGCACTCAGTTTTATTCAGTTACAAACATATGGTTTAGACTGGAACTTATGTTTAAAAGGGAAGTGAGCAAAAAGTTTGAAAAATTTGCAGCCTGATGATGTGACAGAAAGGAAAAATCCATTTTCTGAGGAAATATTCAAGCTGGCTGCAGAAATTTGTATGAGTAATGAGGAGCCAAATGTTAATCACCAAGACAATGGGGAAAATGTCTCCAAAGTATTCAGAGATCTTCACAGCAGCTCCTCCCATCGCAGGTTAGAAGAGGGAAAAATGGTTTTTCTGTGCCGAGCTTAGGGCCTTGCTGCTTTGTGCAGTCTTGGGACTTGATGCCCTGCATCTCATCCATGACTGAAAGGGGCGAATGTATAGCACAGGCCGTTGCTTCTGTGCACCCACAGGTGTTGGACCTGTGGGTGCATGGAAGTCAACAGTTGAGGTTTGGGAACCACTAGCTAGGCTTCAGAGGATGTATGGAAACGCCTGGATGTCCAGGTAGAGGTGTGCTGCAGCAACAGAGTCCTGGTGGAGAACCTCTGCTAGGGCAGTGTGGAAAGGAAATATGGGGTGGGAGCCCTCACACAGAGTCCCCACTGTGGCACTGCTTTGTGGAGCACCATCTTGCAGATCCCAGAATGGCAGATCTACCAACAGCTTGAAACGTGCACCTGGAATAGATGCAGACACTCAATGCCAGCCTGTGAAAGCATCCAGGAGGGAGACTATACCCTGAAAAGCCAAAAGGGTAGAGCTGTCCAAGGCTGTGGCAGCCCACCTTTTGCATCAACATAATCTAGATGTGAGATACAGAGACAAAGTAGATCATTGTGGATTTTTAAGGTTTAATGACTGCCCTATTGAATTTTGGACTTGCATGGGGCATTCAGCCCCTTTGTTTTGGCCAGTCTCTTCTATTTTGAATGGATGTATTTATCCAATGCCTGTACTCCCATTGTATCTAGAAAGTAACAGGTCTACAAGTCAAGGAATGCAGACAGCCTCTAATTGTTTTAGATGTTGTGGACTGGTAGACAGAAGAGACTTGCTTTGTCTCAGATGAGACTTTGGACTGTGGAATTTTATGATAAAGCTGAAATGAATTAAGACTTTGGGGGAACTGTTGGGAAGACATGATTAGTTTCAAAATGTGAGGACATGAAATTTGGGAGAGGCCAGGGGCAAAATAATATGGTTTGGCTGCATCTCTGTGTCTTGTATTGTATCTTCATAATCCCCATGTGTCGTGGGAGGGACCCAGTGGAAGATAACTAAATCATGGGATTGGGTTTTCTGTGCTGTTCACGTGATAGTGAATAAAAGTCTCATGAGATCTGATGGTTTTATAAAGGGCAGTTTCCCTGCACATGCTGTCTTGCCTGCCACCATGTAAGAGATGCTTTTGCTTTTCCTTCACCTTTCTCGATGTGAGGCCTCCCCAGCCATGTGGAACTAGAAGTCCATTAAACCTCTTTTTCTTTATGAATTATTCAGTCTCAAGTATGTCTTTATTAGCAGCATGAGAATGAACTAATACACATTCTCAATGGATTGATGGACCTATATAAGTCCAAAGTGTATCTCTGTCTTCACACAGGCTATTCTTCCTTCTATTGCATTATAAAGACATTTGTCACAGATCTAGGGTCTACTCTAATCCAGAAAAGTCTTGTCCCAAGAGCCTTAACAACATTTGCAAAGACTATTTTCCGAACAAAATCATATTCGTCGGTAGCAGCTGAATAGATAATTTGGAGCTACCTCTCACTCTACTACATATAACAAAAGAAAACTAAGGTTGTAGATGGAATTACAGTTGTTAATCAGCTGACATTAAATGGGGAGAATCACCTGGATTATTTGGGCAGGCCCACTGTAATCACAAGATCTCTTAAAAATAAACAGCAGAAACGTTAGGTCAGATAATATTAAGTACAACGAACAAAGGAATCCACTGAATATTTCTTTCTTTGTACATGGAAGAATGGGTCTACAAGTCAAGAAATGCAGACAGCCTCTACTTACAGGAAAAGAAAAGGTAACTTCTTCTGTTGAGACTCCTAAAAGAATGCAGCCCTTTGACCTACAGAATTGCAAGGTAATACATTTTTGTTGTTGTTGTTGTTTTTCATGTTTATACTCTTATATAGAAAATTAAGTTGACGTCAGCAACTTAGGTACCAAGTACTTAAATGCACACAGTTCATTCAATATTAATATAGAGATTCACTGCCAATAAAGGTGCATTAACTTGATAAATGTACACATTATTATTATTATATTTTTGAGACAGAGTCTTGCTCTGTCAGCCAGGCTGGAGTGCAATGGTGTGACCTAAGCTCACGGCAACCTCTGCCTCCACGGTTCAAGCGATTCTCCTGCCTCAGCCTTTTGGGTAGCTGGGACTACAGGTGCACACCACCACACCCAGTTAATTTTTGAATTTTTAGTAGAGACTGGGTTTTATCATGTTGGTCAGGCGGATCTCGAACTCCTGACCTCATGATTCGCCCACCTCAGCCTCCCAAAGTGCTAGGATTACAGATGTGAGCCACCACATCTGGTCACATTATTTTTTGTATTTCTGTAATATCTAAGCTCTTCTTGTTCTAGTATATGCTTTTATCATCATGATATAACATCCTTCTCAGTAAGAACCTTAGCTAATCCATAAGTAAATCAAGCACTCACTTTAAAATACACTATTTTCTGACTGTTTTAATCACAGTTTATATCTCAGCATTTTTTTCCTTTCCTTTTTTCTTTTCTTTTTTAAATTATACTTTAGGTTCTGGGTTACATGTGCAGAACGTGCAGATGTGTTACATAGGTATACACATGCCATGGTGTTCTGCAGCATCCATCCCCCACCATCTGCATTAGGTATTTCACCTAATGTTATCCCTCCCCAATTCCCTCACCTCCTGCTATCCCTCCCCTAGCCCCCATCCCCCAATAGGCCCCTGTGTATGATGCTCCCCTCCCCGTGTCCATGTGTTCTCATTATTAAACACCCATTTATGAGTGAGAACATGCGGTGTTTGGTTGTCTGTTCTGTGTCAGTTTGCTGAGAATGATGGTTTCCAGATTCATCCATGTCCCTGCAAAGGACATGAACTCATCCTTTTTTGTGACTGTATAGTATTCCATGGTGTATATGTGCCACATTTTCTTTATCAGGTCTGTTCTTAATGGGCATTTGGGTTGGTTCCAAGTCTTTGCTATTGTAAATAAATACCCTATATTCAATTAGAAAAAGAGGAAGTCAAATTGTCTCTATTTGAAGACAACATGATTGTATATGTAGAAGACCCCATTGTCTCAGCCCACAATCTCCTTAAGCTGATAAGCAACTTCAGCAAAGTCTCAGGATACAAAATCAATGTACAAAAATCACAAGCATTCCTATACACCAATAGTAGACAAACAGAGAGCCAAATCATGAGCCAACTCCCATTCACAATTGTTACAAAGAGAATGAAATACTTAGGAAGATAATTAACAAGGGACGTGAAGGACCTCTTCGAAGAGAACTACAAACTACTGCTCAAGGAAATAAGAGAGGACACAAACAGATGGAATAACATTCTATGGTCATGGCTAGGAAGAATCAATATTGTGAAAATAATCATACTGCCAAAAAAAATTTATAGATTCAATGCTATCCTCATCAAGCTACCATTGACCTTTACAGAATTGGGAAAAAACACCTTAAACATCATATGGAACCAATAAAGAGCTCGCCTAGCCAAGACAATCCTAAGCAAAAAGAACAAAGCTGGAGGCATCAAGCTACCTGACTTCAAACTATAAGACTAAAGTAATCAAAACAGCATTGTACCTGTACCAAAACAGAGATACAGATCAATGGAATAGAACAGAGCCCTCAGAAGTAATGCCACACACCTACAACCATCTGATCATTGACAAACCTGACAAAAACAAGCAATGGGGTAAAGATTTCCGGTTTAATAAATGGTGTTGGGAAAACTAGCTAGCCATGTGCATAAAGCTGAAACTGGATCCCTTCCTGACACCTTATATGAAAACTAACTCCATATGGATTAAAGATTTAAACATAAGACCGAACACCATAAAAAACCTAAAAGAAAACCTACATAGTACCATTCAGGACATAGGCATAGGCAAGGACTTCATGATTAAAACACCAAAAGCAATGGCAATAAAAATTAAAATAGGCAAATTGGATATAATTAAACTTAAGAGCTTCTGCACAGCAAAAGAAACAATCATTAGAGTGAACCAGCAACCAACAGAACGGAAAAAAATTTTTGCAGTCTACTCATCTGACAAAGGGCTAATATCCAGAATCTACAAAGAACTAAAACAAATTTACAAGAAAAAAACAACCCCATCAAAACATGGGTGAAGGATATGAACAGGCACTTTTCAAAAGAAGACATTTTTATTGTTTTAAGTCACTAAGTTTTTGGTAATTTGTTTCAGCAGCAGTAGTAAATAAATGCATTAATTATTTATATATAGAAATTAACAAAGTGTACATCAATGGTATGGGGAAGCATAATCCACTCAGAGTAAACCATAGCAATGAGAAAAATAAATATAGCATTTTTTTTGAAAGTTGTAAGAATTAAGAAAATCCATTAATAAATTTATGTGCAAAATAAATGTAAAGCATAGTGAATAGAAACACAAAAATTTATTTAAAACTAATGAACAGACCAATGTTAAAATTAAGTAACTGTAATGTGATATTAAATTTCAAACTTGAAGATTACAAAAGATCTCATAATATCAAATTCAACATATAGTTCTCAAGTCCATTTGCTCTTACTTCATACTATCAATTCTGTCCTTCTTACAACATTTTACTCTCTTCATTTCTCTAACAACTGATGGTGTTTTACTGTTTTGCTTTTCTCTCATTCACTAAATCTTCGTCTTAGTAACTATAGAAAGAATTTAGAATTAAAAATAATCTTTTTTTGCCACTGATGTTGAGTGCCTTTCTTAGAATGAATACAAAGGAAAATCCAAAAAGAAAAGAGTAAGATACGTTTAATCACATGTATTATTAAAACTGTGTCTAAATTTGAATATAAGTGGAAAGAATAACAATGGTTTAAACATATTAGAAGCTTATTCCGGAATTAAGAAGTCCGCAGCTTGTATGGTGGCTTTCCTCCATGAAACACACCACTCACCCATTCTTTAAAATATGACTCTTAATTTCTAAATATGCATATACATTTTAACAATAGAATGAAGAAATTATTAAAGAACAGGAAATGAGCATGCAAAGTTGCCTTTGAGGGAAGTTTCTGTAAGCTACACATGATATCCAAGTTACATTCTATTGTCCAAATCTTAGATACATGTCCACCGTTAACTACAAGAGGAGCAGAGAATTGTACTGATTTTCCTTGTCTTCATGCATGGCTGAAAAATTGGTTACTATGGGAGAAGTAGAGAAGTGCTGTTGGGGCCCCATAACCTCTACAATACTAATTAAAATTAAAATTAAAACAATTATTTAAAGTTATTATTAAACTTAAAACAATAATTTAAAATGTCATAAACCATATTAAAACTGAGAAATACTGCAATTTATAGACAGTGAGTAGAAAGCACAATACAAATTCATACTAGTTAATTAAAATGATGGAAAATGATAACAAATACATATAAAGTACAAAACGATGTAAAATGAAAACATTAGAGGAAAACGATTTTTCCCACTGATATTCAAATTTAGACACAGTTTTAATAACCCATGTGGTTAAACATAACTTACTCTTTTTATTTAAATCCTTTTAATTTATTGTATTGTGAAATTTGTGCTCATAGGACCTAAATTGTGGCAAAAATAGTGGGAATTTTATGTCTAACTATAGAAAGCATTTAGAATTTTTAAAATTTTGTTGCCACTGATGTTGAGCATCTTTCTAAGAGTGAATACAAAAGAAAACACGGAAAGAAAAGAGTAAGATAAAAACAGGAGGAATTTTTTGTTTGGTTATATTTTGCTCTAATATTCTAACTAGGAATGCCAGAAACACAACTTTCATAATATTGGAGTAAAAAACAAAAATTTCTAAAGGAGACTACTAGAGGGCAAAGACTTCTAGAAGTATTTACAGTACCTGACCCATAGTAGATGTTCAATAAATATTCGTTAAGGTAGCACATGCATGCAAGAACATAATTATGGCATAATTTGTGAAATAAAATAATTCTTAGTTTATAATCAGTAAGTCTGTTGTAGGGTCACAGTATTTATGGGCTAAGAACACAAACAATATGCAAATGAGTCTCAAGAAACAAACGTGTATACTTATTACATGATAGAACTCATACAAGTTTTTACAAATATTTATGGAACACTCAGTTTGTGCTATCTGACAAAGGGCTAATATCCAGAATCTGCAAAGAACTTCTATCCAAATAATACAGTAATATAGTTTTCATAAACTGTAAGATGCAGCACCGGGCTGTTTTAAGCAAGTGTTTAAAATAATATATGCATTATTTAAATTCTACATTATCATATTTATTCCTGTTTTTTAGAGATAGTCAAGGAATATCATTTAAATTGAGCCTAAATTTACTTTAATACTTGTGCTATTTTAAGTTAATCAGTTGATAAATTTGCAGAGGACACATTTAAATTCTGATGTCTTGCTAATAAAATCTAGAAATGACTTTGATGGTAAATTGCTAAGAACTTTGAGGCTATTAAGAGGTGCTTAAAATTGAGAGTCTGCCATTTGGCACAGCTATCTAATGTCAATTGCCATTCTTTCTGTTTTAGATATAATGTTACCTCTCCTGCCAATCTATGTTTCTTAAACTTTTGTATCACAATGGAACCAGAAAAGTTATTAAGTATTGCTGCTCATAGGAGCCAAATTATGGCAAAAATAAATATTGGGAGTTTTATGTCATTGCTTATGATTCACAATGGATAAATTAAACTTTCAAAAATCTGAAAACTATGATGAGAAACATAGAAATATCAGATACATATGTATACATACAACTGTGTAGTTATATCCCTAAGGAATCTAAATCTTGGGGAAAAAAGGAGGTTGTTAACTCTATTGGGAAGATGCTTTTGAAGATATTATGCAATTATAGTATGAAGGGCTGAGATGAGGAAACACTGCTGCTAGAACTCCCTAGAAAATTTATTATTAAGTATAAAAAGAAACAGAGCAGTAAAATGTCTACTTGAAAACATCTTGTGACTAATTTCAAGGGCAAGGACCCTTACAGAGTAAGTAGCTTATAAGGAACAAAAATTAAAATATATCTAAGAAACCAAAGACCTAAGTTTGAAACTACAGTTTGGTGTTTATTTCTGATATCCAGAGTATTACTCAAAGAATCACATAATGATACTCAGAAGCAAAAACATGATTTAGCCCATGAACAATCAACAAAGAAATGAAGCAACCAAATTAATAGAAATCTAATATATATCTGACCTATACTTTCTTTGAAATGCCAGTGTATGTGTAAACATAAAAATAAATGCATACGATATGTTACTGATACATAATATGAATAGTTATACGTGTTTTATTTACTGATTTATCACACACCTACTGTATTGGAGCATGTAATCTGAGAAAATTGAATATTCATAATATGCATATTGGAGGTTAGGCCATAGATTAGACAGTTTATAATGAAGTAACAGGTTAAAATATCATGAAGAAAGAAGGTACTTCTTAGGAAAATTCTGAATCTCTTGCATCACACATGGCAGGAGTATCTGGGTCACGTATTTCAGCGATGTCATCATTACAACCAAAGAAATGAACTGTTTTGAGCACTCCACACATATTTATTCATTTATTTTCATAAAATCTTGTGAAATAAATACTATAATTATGAACAATTTACTGATTAGGAAACAGAGCCCAGTGTAGTTGAGTAATCTACCAAGGCTGCATAGCCAATAGGCTGTAAAATCACAATTTGAAAATATACAGACTGACATGTAAGACTGGAGCTCTTCTTAACCATCGTAGTCCACAGCCTCAGAAATGTAGTGAGTTAAATTTCATTAAATTAAATGTACCAACTATGTAAATATAAGAAAACAGAAGAGGAGACAAGATTCAGTCACACTTGTGATTAAGCATGATGCAGGTGTTAACACTTCAATGCAAGTTCAAATTTGAAGTGTCACCGGGAAAAAATTGTAATGTCTGGAACCATTCTTTCTTCAGAAATCATGAACTCCAATATCTCAGTTTGATCCCAAATTCTTACCTTTTACCAGTTTAATTTCTTTATTCAATTTTTCTTTTTATTCAAGCTTATCGACTGTGCTAATTTAATTTTCTCAGTCTTTCAAAGTGTGTTATGTGTTTATGCGAAATGAGTGAATGGAATATCTGAATGAGGGAACAACATAATAAATGCTACAGAAGCAGGAATGTGCTCTGTTAAAAGTCTTGAAGTAACCCTTTTTTTTTCAAAGTCAAAGCTGAAGCCCTTAAAATCCTCTGTAAGGCTCACGATGAGCCTCATCCTCACTTCTGTGTCTCTCACCCTTCTCCTGAGACACTCCCTTGCTCTAACCACATTGACATCCTTTTTTCTTCAACTACTACATACAAGCTGCTGCCTCAAGGCTTTGCTCAGTCCTGCTCTCTGCCTGAAACACTATCTTATTCCTTCAAGATTCTGTTCTTATCCTACCTTGTCAGTAAGGCTGGCGCCACAGTTTAATGTCACCATCTGTCTCCATGACCTACGCAGAACATCAAACCAACCTTACTTTACTATGCTTTTGTTATTCCTTTAGCATGTATCACCATCTAACATAATATACTAAATGTTTTATGTATTATGTTTATTGTCTGTGTCTCCATGTTATAATGTAAGCGCCACAAGATTGGTAATCTTCTATGCATTGCTCAATAAATCTCTGTTGTATAAATGACTACCGGCAATGTTTGCTGTAAATATCTCTCTTTGCAGGGCAACATGGGGTTCATCATGGGAGCTGGCGGCACAAAATTTGGCTTGGAGGGCATTACCCCCTTAATTCCACTAAACCCTTTAAACCAACATGAATTATGTAAGGGCAATTTGCTATACAAATGTGGTTTGAAAATAGGTAATCTGGCTTACTTTTACAAGCAAGAGTTCAAACCTAAGTGTCTTCCATTTTGAAATTTAGGAAGATTTTCTACTGCTGATTTAGGATGGAAGGCTGTTACAATTTGTAGATTTTTAGAATATTTCACATTTATCCAGCCATCCATTTATCCATCCAATCAAAATTGCTTGCACAGGGGAGATCAAGATGAAAGTGTATGATTCCTTTTCAAACGGGTCTGAGTACTGCATAAATGTTTGATGAAAGCTGAATGAATGGGTATACAGAGGGCACTGAGTGTTCTGGTATAAAAATCACTTAATCTCCCTGGGGTTTATTTCTTCATGTGCAAAACAAAAATGAAGAATACATTTTAAGGTGTCTCTTCTATAAATCCATAATTTGAAGATTATAAGGCTTCTGTAAGTCCATGATTTGATTCAATGAAGAACAACAAACTAGTCAAAATTATTAGGTATAGAGATGTCAGAATGTGATATTTGATAAGGATTACTACTGACAAGGATTTGCAACATGAATCAAAGAGAGAGAAGCAGAGAAAAGACAAGCAGAGAAAAACCAAAATAGATACATATGTACAGAAACTGAAAACTGAGAAAACAGAAAAAGCTTAAAGAGTCATTAAGATCAGATCTCTGGTATTGAAGTTTAGAGAGAAAAATACAAATGTAACAGTGTTTTACGGGAGAGATCAACAGCAGTTGGTGTCAATATTGGTAAGGGAGATTTCTGAGATGTGTATGCAAACTTCTTTATTGTCTGTAGCTCTGTTTGGGAACTGAGTTTGAGAGATTTTGTATATATATATATGTATGTGTATATATATGCATGTATATACACATGCATATATATGTGTGTGTGTGTACATATATATTTTTATTTTATTTTATTTTATTTTATTTTTGAGACAGAGTCTCGTGTTGTTGCCCAGGCTGGAGTGCAGTGGAGCGACCATGGCTCACTGCAACTTTCATCTCCTGGGTTCAAGTGATTCTCCCACCTCAGCCTCTTGAATAGCTGGGATTACAGGCATGTGCCACCACACCCAGCTAATTTTTGTATTTTTAGTAGAGACGAGGTTTCAACATGTTGGCCAGACTAGTCTTGAACTCCTGACCTCAAGTGATCCTCCTGCCTCAGCCTCCCAAGGTGCTAGGAATACAGTCATGAGCCACGGTGCCAGGCACAATATTTTAAAGTTTAAGAATAAGATCTTAAATCAAAAATGAGGCAAAAAAGGTACAGTCCAAAAAGCATGAGTGGAGAAAATGAAGTAGAGGGAAAAATGATAATTTATACGTAGTTTTATATATTATAATAAAGTACCATTAAATTTCAAAATTTTCATTACATTCCAAATTTTGTAGTGATAGAATGAACTATTGGACAATTCACGTATCTGAAGGCACCATAAATATATTAGTTGATGGAATGTTTGTTGTCTGAATTTGTCCTGAATTACTACCTTGCTGTTTGGCATGGATTTAGAGAGAGAGAAAAAGAAGTAGGAATAATCGAAAGAAGAATGGGACCTTGATAAATGAAAATGCTTCCAATGCATAAACTGACTCTAATAGAAATTTTATGAACCAAATGAATTGAATACAGGACAATTTGAAATGTCTCCATTAGGTAACCTGGAAAAGAATTCAAGTGAGTTGCAGATTTTCCTAAGGAAAATAACACCTTAGATGACTACTAATTTCCAATCCCAATGAACAAGTAATTTCTAAACTCTATGACTTTCACATTTTGAGGAAGACACAGTTAATGAATTGCAAATCATTTGACTTCACAAGGTATGTACTCTATCTCAACATTACAATTCAAAACAGTTTCATCTATATGAACAATCTTAAAGGGATGAATATGCTTAGAATGCATTCATACATATAAAATACGAATAAGAAAAAGCAAATATGTGGTGGATATGTTGAGTTGCCATAATTTTCTTTGATTGTGGCTTCCTGGATGGCACAGCTTTGTGAGCTGAGTTACTCCAATTTGGTGCACTCATACGAGATTTGAAAGACATACAAAGGGAAATAATACAAGGCTTTGTCATTTGCTAATGATGTATACAAACACTGAAATATCTGATGTTCTTTCAGCTGTGTCCCAGTCATTAGCCTTGTGGAACATTGAGCATATCGAGTAGAGGTGGTTTAGTTTCTAGACTTGGGACAGTGGGATGATGACCTTTGAGTCAAAGTTTTCAGCAGCAGTCACATGAAGCCTGGCTTTCTAGTGCCACTTCTCTTCGAGCACCTTGTGGAGCACTTGAGTAATTTCTGGAAAGCCAGACTAGCATGCCTCTTCCTGGCCTCCAAATGATTTTGTAAGAAATAAACTCCCTGTACTTAAGCATTCTCAATTAAGATGGATGGAATAGTTTCAGTTTCCTGCAGCTGAATTTGGCTGGTTCAATCAATGATGTAATAATCAATTTGAAGAATATTAAACTGTGAAAATTTTAACATTTATTTAAAATATCATGTTGTGCTTCTTGCTCTGTTTATGGACTTCCAAAGTCAAAATCCTCTGTTTGTGGACTTCCAAACTCAAAATCATCAAATATCTCTATATTCTAGAGAGAACACAGTACTTTTGAACAAAGTGCTAACTCAGATGAGGTTCTCAAATGCCTCAGTTTCTGCTGATGCACCCTACTAAATGTCTACTGAGAAATAACGTTAAGCAAATCATTTAAATGGTAGATGTATAGATATGCCCTGCATTTTCCCAACTTCGTATAGTTTCATACAATGAGCAAACGACCTAAATCCTTTTGTTTTATTTGACTACCAAAATACTCTTCCACGTTAAAAATCTATTTTAAATTCAGTATCCTCTATGGAGTCTTCCATTATACATCCAACCAGAATATTCATTCTTTTTTTTATTACAAAGTAATTTTATCCTTTAAATTGCACCACATAGTATAATTTTTAAAACATCTCTTGACTCCCTCAGCTCTTAGGAACTGCTGATCATTCATATTTCCAAGTTAGATTTATTTCCTTTAAATGTTGGTGCAATTCTTGATCAATTATTTAAGTAAAAATTGAAGAAGAAGGAGGAGAATAAGAAAAAGAAAAAGGAGAAAAATAAGAGTAAGAAATGTAGAACCAAATCTATATAAACAAAATGGAATTTCTACTGTGGCTAAGCTAATACTCAAACTTGAAAGAGGCATTATTTTAATGGTCAGTCGAATGTGGCCCAACATTTTCTTTTTTAACTAGCTTTTTACTTTTCTTGAGTTGCTTTACTTCTGTTAACTTTACAGACTTTTGTAAATTGCAAACAAGAAAAAAAGAACTGGAAAATTTATGTCTGGTGAAGAATAAGCCTTATAATAGCTCTAATACCTTTGAACTTCTCAATGTGCTCAAGTAGACCATATAATCTTTTGCAGAAATATATATATATATTTAAATGTACTAGTCATCTTTTCATTTAGATACCTTCATAAGGAATAATTAGTTGACCTACACGGTGAAGTCCTATATTTAAAACTAAGACAAAAAATTATTTTACAATATAACACTAACCATACCTATATAGTTTGGGACTTGTTCAAACAAGAAAAAAATAAATACACTTCTAAAACCTTTCCAGTCAGAAAAAAATAAAAACTAAACTAGCAGTACTAGACTAGATAACAATGTCATTTGCAATAAATAAAATAAATTAATTAAATTAAATATATATATATATATATATATATATATATATATATATATATATATATTCAGGAAGTGCTAAAACTACCTAACATTCTTGATTTATAATTAAAGAGATCAACATGTTACTATAATGATAGAAAAAACTCAAAAATAGATACTAAAATTGCAATTCTTTAGCAACAACTTAAACAAGATTTTGATAAATTTTTATTTATTTATTTATTGAAACAGGGTCTCATTCTGTTGCCCAGGCTGAAGTACAGTGATGCAATCATGGCTCACTGCAGTCTTGACCTCCCTGGGCTCAAGCCATATTCTAACCTCAGCATCCAGAATAGCTGGCACTACAGGTGCATTCCACCAGTTTGTGAAAAATTTTTTTTTATTTTTTGTAGAGACAGGGTTTTACCATGTTGTATAGCCTGGTCTGGAAATCCTGGACTCAAGAAATGTGCCAACCTAGACCTTCCAAAGTTCTAGGACTATAGATATGAGCCACCATGCCCAGCCCATTTGATATTTTTGTGATAACTCTTCTGTCAGAACTACACAGATTAGAAATGGTATTACAGTTCACCTGTTCATTAAGGACCTTCCTTAAAAACTGTTTAACTGTGTCCACAGGACCCTGTCTTGCCGTTCCATAGAGAATTTAAAGTAGCATTGATGAAGTAATCTAAATTTTGTTCTTTAATCTTTTAACATTTATCAAACTGACTAGTTAATTGACCTGTTTTACCACAAAAATCTGTCTTTTCTATACATTTCTGAATAAAGAATAATAAAATAGCCATTAATGCTTGAAATACAAGTTAACGTAGCCATAATTTAAAAAATGAAATCAGACAGAGTGAAAATCAAAGAGAGATCATATTTTCTCTCTCAGTAACCATTAGTAAGAAGTTAATTTAGAATCCTGAAAACCGTCTTTACAGTCTAAAGTACCAGAGAATAGTTAAGGAAGAATTGTGGAACAACACTATTCTTTAAGGATAATCAATCATTATTTCATAAATCATAATTTTTTTAAACTTTTTGTGGAGACAGAGTTTTGCCATGTTGCATAGGCTAGTCTAGAACTTCTGGGTTCAAGTGATATGCCAACCTAGACCTCCCAAAGTGCTAGGACTATAGGCATGAGCCACCATGTCCAGTCCATTTGATATTTTTATGATTTGACATTTTTATGTTAATGAATATTTTATTTATTTATTTATTTATTTAATGTTCTTGAATGTGAGCACAGATTTGTTACATAGGTAAATGTGTGTGTACATTTCAATACTTTGAAAGACATGTCCAGTAATGACCTTCTATAATACATTTTCTATAGCTAGAAATACTCCATTTAGAATTTTAGCTAAATAGAATTTGTCACAGGGAGAAGGAAGGTACAATATACATCATCAGAAATAGTACATAGGTATGCTTTCTTCAGAAGGCATTTTAAACATCTGGTGAGGTCTTCATATCCCATCAATTGAATCAATTGTCAGGCATAAGTGAGAACCTGAACAATTGCAAGCAGGCTGCTTGTAAGATTTAGTAAACCATTTTAAGGATTTTTGCAGCTCCTGTGTGCCTTATTATTTATACGTATTTCAAAACGTAGTATCCACGAACACTAACATACCTTTTATGTATATTCATTTTAGTGCCTTTATTAACTTGCAAGTTCCTTGAAACAGAGACCAAATCTTATTGACCTTCATATTTCCCCTGGCCTTAGGCTCATATTTAGATCCCATAAGAAATTATTGATTTCTTGATTAAAAACAACTCATTCAGGGGTTATAAAAGAAAAGCAGTTTTTGGTGGGTTTCATCTACAGTTTTGTCCTCCATTCTCATGTAGTTGTTACTACAATAATAAAAGCAACCTTTTCTTCTGATCTCAGTAAAACAAATCATTTTTCAGGGGAAAAAGAAATGCTGATAAATTCAATCACTACTGTCTACTCCCTACAATCCCCTATCTCTGGGCCCAACAATGTCAGATTCTCTTATCTAACTTCATAAATGTCAACCATGCTTACCAGTTGCACTTAATTGTGTGGTCATATTATTTATGTCTATTTCCTTTACTACAATATAAATTCACATGAAAAGTGGAGCTTTACTTGGTTCCCATTGCATGAAACTGCAATAGAACTTGGCAAAGAGTAGAGTATAATTTTTATAGATACTATAGACATAAAGAATAATTTATTATTTTTTAATAACAAGAAGTGTTTTAAAAAATACTCTATCACCTACAGCCCATTACTTCTTTCCCAACTCACCCCCATGGCCACAGTGGCAAAAAGCATGCACTTAAAAAATGATTGGCTGATATTAAGGGTGTCGTTTTCAGAGAGGTTATACTAATTATCTGTGTGCCAAAGGGCAGGCCCAAAACTTAAAGTAAATTATGTTCAAGACATGATTAAATTTGTTGAAGTTCCTTGTAGATTCTGGATATTAGACCTTTGTCTGATGAAAAGATTGCAAAAATTTTCTTCTGTTCTGTAGGTTGTCTGTTCATTCTGGTGATAGTTTATTTTGCTGTGCAGAAGCTCTTTAGCTTAATTAGATCTCATTTGTAAATTTTTGCTTTTTATTCACCCAGAAATCCCATTACTGGACAAAATGGTATTTCATCAGTCTATTATAAAGAAATATACAAGCATAAGTTCATAGTAGCACTACGTACAATAGCAAAGATGGAATCAAACCAAATGCCCATGAATGATAGACTGGATAAAAAACTGTGAGGTATACCTGGATAAAAAACTGTGAGATATGTGTATATATATATATATATAGTTGCTTTCGATGTTTTCATCATGAAATTTTTGGCCATATCTATGCCTATGTCCTGAATGGTATCGGCCTGATTTTCTTCTAGGGATTTTATAGTTTGGGGTTTTTAAATCTTTAATTCTTCTTGAGTTAATATTTGCATAAGGTGTAAGGAAGGGGTCCAATTTCAATTTTCTGCATATGGTAGCTAGTTCTCCCAGTACCATTTATTAAATAAGGGAATCCTTTTCCCATTGTTTGTTTTTGTCAGGTTTGTTGAAGGTCAGATAGCTGTAGATATGCACTCTTATTTCTGAAATCTCTCTTCTGTTCCATTGGTCTACGTGTCTGTTTTTGTACCAGTACCATGCTGTTTTGGTTACTGCATCCTTGTAGTATAGTTTGAATCATGTAGCATGATGCCTCTAGTTTTGTTCTTTTTGCTTAGGATTTTCTTGGCTATATGGGCTCTTTTTTTTGGTTCCATATGAAATTTGAAATAGTTTTTCTTTAATTTTGTCAAGAAAATCAATGGTAGTTGAATGGGAATAGTATTGATTCTATAAATTACTTTGGGCAGAATGGCCATTTTCACAATATTGATTTTTCCCATCCATGAGTGTGGAATGTTTTACCATTTGTTTGTGTCTGCACTGACATTTATGTGGCTAACAAATATATGCAAAAAAGCTCAACATTACTGATCATTATAGAAATGCAATTCAAAACCACAATGAGATATCATCTCATGCCCCTCACCATCAAAACATATGCTGGTGAGGCTGCGGAGGTATAGACATGCTTTTACACTGTGGATGGGAATGTAAATTAGTTCATCCATTGTGGAACATAGTATGGCAATTCCTCAAAGACCTTAGAACTCAGAAAAACCATTTCACCCAGAAATCACCATTCTATTACAACAAAACATGCAAGCATAAGCTCATAGCAGCACTATGCACAATAGCAAAGACAGGGAATCAAACCAAATGCCCAGGAATGATAGACTGGATAAAAAAAGTTATATATATAGCATGGAATAATATGCAGCCATAAAAAGGAATACAATCATGCCTTTTTCAGGGACATGGATGAAGCTGGAAGCCATTATCCTCACCAAATTGACACAGGAACAGAAAACCAAACATCATATCTTCTCACTTATAAGTGGGAGCTGAACAATAAGAATGTATAGATACAAGGAGGGGAAAATTACACACTGGGGCCTATTGCAGGGAAGGGGAGGTAGACTATCAGGAAAGAGAGCTAATGCATTTTTGCTGAACTAATATCTAGGTGATGGGTTGATAGATGCAGCAGATCACTATCGCACACATTTACCTATGTGACAAAACTGCCCATCTTGCATTTGTACCCTGGAACTTAAAAAAAACATAGAAAATACAGTTCCCCCAATTTTAAATATACTCCTTGTAAAAGGTTCCTGTGGTTATGTCTGTTTGGGAGACGCCAGGTTTTTCAGAAGGGGATTTCTGAAAGCCTTTAAAATATTGAATGATTGTGCTTCTCCAGGAAAGAAAATCACTATGCAGCACTTGTTGAAACTATTTGAACACTGGAGATTTTTAATTTTATTTTACCTTATTTCTGAAGCAGCTGACCATATCCTTAAGAACTAGCATTTCACTGAATGGTAGACTAATAACTCCAGGTTTATGTTAACATAGCCAGAAATCAGATCCTTCTCAAAATATCCTTCAACTTATGCTAATAGAGGATATAGAAGGAAACTGAGGCAGTAGGCATAGTCTCTGATTCCACACTCTGGTTATTATTTTCATTGTTTTATCATAAATTACATCAGGGTAGATATTGTGTGTTTTAGAGACCTTTTCTCCTCTCTTCAGGGAGTAATATTTAGCCTGAAGGACACACAAGTTTCTAACAGCCTGGCATAAATGTAAGTGAGAGTACCAAATCTCACTTCTTCTCCAGAAATAACTAAATTAAAAGTGACTCTGAATTTGAATCCTTAGATTATACCAAACTTTAGAAAGGGAAGCTAAAAAAATTGATATACTAAAGTTAAAGCTCCAGTATATATTGAGCTCCTGAACCATATGCTTTATTTAGTTATTTGGATGTAGGCTCTATTTTACAATGCTTTATCAATTTTCTAAGGAAGGAACCAGATTCTGTTCAATCACTCCAAAGACTGTCATTAACCACTGAGTTTAATTTTATCTCTTAGCTACTATTCAGATAAGAAACACATTTTTTAAGGATTTTTGTTGTTGTTATTGCTGTTATTTTTAATAGCATTTCATTGACTTACTCTAAAATAAATATCCATATTTTTTTAAAAAAGTCTTAATGAGGTCTGAGGGTTTGATTTCTGAAATCTCAGATTTATTTATGTAAGTTAGTTAGAGGTAAACAGTTTCTTTAAGTTTTAATAGCTGAAATGCAAGTAGGGCAAGTATTTCAAGCAATACAGATAAGGACAAAAACATTCTACTGATCTATTTGGGCTTACAATTGTATAAAAATACTAGAATCAGATGTGTGTGGGTGTGTGTGTGTGTGTGTGTGTGTGTGAAAATAAATGACAATATATGAATGACTTTGTAATATCTGTATCTTAATTTTAATGAAATTATGTAACTATTGAACAAACATTTAATTACTATTGGAAATGAATTTATAATACTTTGATTAAAGATTCAAACCTCCTAAGTAAAAGCAAATGGAATTGATAGATCAAAGATTATGTTGTAATAATTACTTTGAATATAGTTTAATATCAAATTTAGAATCTGTAAATTTAGTATTATGTCATTATTTTCTTTTCAAAACTGCCTAATTTATCTACAGTGATTTTCAATAACTCTTTAGAGGTGTGATTCTTTGAAAGTAGAATAAGCACTGGTAATAAATTTATTTTCTCGGTTGTGTGAGCACACTTTCGGGACAAGTTTTTGTAAAGGGTTTTTACTTCATGACTCTTTAAACATTGTTTCTGTTTTGTTTTGTTTCCTTCCTTGTGAATAATTTGATTGTGCCTTTATTTGAAAATAAAACTTCATGGATATTTTTGTAAGATGTGGATAAGTATTTTCAATCTTGAAGAATACACATCTAAGCCAAGATTTATTAACCTTGAAACACTCACTAAAAATGAGGTCATGATGTTAAGACATTGTGATTGCTGGCAAAAATAATTTTGCCACCACATGTTTTACTTTGAATGTGTTGAAGTTATTTCTTTTAAAAGAAAGATACAATACTGCCATTTTCCTTTCAGTCTTTGTCTCATTTACCTTTTCCTATTTTTGATGAGCTGGAAGGTTTCAGGGTAACCATTCAAATATATAAAATGAAACATAAACACCTAACCAACTTTTAATGTAATAGGGCTTGGTTTGTAGTTTTAATAAGTATTTATTTTTAGTGTTTGTTTTATAACATACTTATCACCTTCTAGAGGGAATAGCTAAAACAGTTTCATCAAGTTTGTATTCAATTATAAATTATTCATGTTTCCCCTATCTAAATCAAATCTAAAAGAAAGACTATTTAGAGATTATCATTTTACCCTATCATCTGACAGTGAAATGAAACAGTAAAAAGTAATGTACATTACCTTACATGCCTTAAATGAGAGTAATCACATTTAAAAAAAAAATGAAATGGCAAAAATATGGTATAAATAGTATTCAGTAAGTAGGCAATAAATATAAGAATTTACGATAAAAGTAAACTGATTTAAAAATTTGTCATTAATAGCTTCTTTTCACCTTGACAGAAGTTTGGATTCAGCACACACACAAATGTGATACGATACAGTACTAGTTTCAGCTACGAGAAGTCCTAGAAGAAGTTATTTATGAGTTTTATGGCATAAATCTTGAAGAAAAATTTCTCTACAGTAGAGCGCCAGTGTGGCTTCAGCTTCTGGCTTAATTGGATTTTAAACCTGACTCCTAAAAATACGTTATATTGCCAACATATTACCTTTCAGAAAAAGACTTAATAACAAAAAAGAACAAAAAGTAGATGGTTGAACAGCAAAGATGAAGACACATATGTAAGTAGAGGAAATTCAACTGCACTCGCTAGGTGACAAATAAATATAAAATTAACCCAGGCTAGCATATTTCTAATTGCATCTTTGAGGTACATTTTGGGGAAAGATATTCATATAGCCTCTATCCTATTTTTTTAAGTCCTATTGATATAAAAAGGTTATTTTTGTTACCTTTCAAATATCTAAGAGCTGTGATGCAACTCCCAACCTGAAACTATATAGAAAATTAGAAAATAAGAAGTATTGTACAAACATTTCCATTTATGCAATTGTTTAGATTACATTTATTGGAATTTATTTTCCTACGTGTCCTCTATAAACATATTTTTAGGGTTTTTATGTATAAACCATATTTATTAAAAAAATAGAGTTTATTATAGCTTCAAAGTCATCTTAATGTGGGTATTTTAAAGTGAATGGCTGGCAACATTTTAAATAGAAGGAGAAAACACCAATTAACTGTCAGCATTATCTTCCTTTAGAGCTCTAAATAGGTTTAATTATTCAATAATTCAGATTCATAGAACAGCTTTAACTTTAAGCAATTAGATAAAGAATAAAAGTGACTGTGTGTTTTTATGCAGCCCAGATTTAAATGAAAAATAAAAATCAAAAAGAAGCAAATATAACCTTATTTTCTTAGTAATCCTTGACAAGAATGCAAAAATGATAAACTTTTAAAAAGGAAATTCCTTTTGAAAATTTATTTCTGGCTTAGATTTTATGAGCAATAAATCCTACACATGTCTGATTCAATGATTCCTTTAGTAACACAGATCTTGTTATATCCTTTAATATAATGATTCTGGTTTGGGTGACTTTGATAAGCAAATCTCTCCATTTATAGTAGGCCTGCAAAAAATACAAACCAACTCAGATTTCCAGTATAATTAGTGTTGTTATCGTTTGTTAGGTTTCATGGGTTTTTTAAATAACTGTCATAATATTAGGCATGGTAGAAGGGAAATGCCTAATGATATGTTGCTTTCAGCCCAAATGCTGGCTCTTTCTCAGCTGTCACTGCAACATGAGACTGCTTTTTTATTCTTGGGTGAAGGCCAAAGGAACACCATGCTAGTCTCAATGCAGATGGAAAAGGGCAATGGTGAACCAGTGTGAAAGCTCCTACTCAAAACTGGCATTTTTCTCTTCTACTCAAATTACTTTGGCCAAATCAAGGCCATAACCAAGCTTGTTGATGATGTTGGAGAAAGATCATCTTATTATAGGAACTACAAAAAGCATTTGGTCCAACTATATGACCTGGTCACAAATCATGTATTCCTTTTGTGACAGAGAGATATTTTCCTTCCTTTCTCAGCTGAGATACACTCCTAGAAGTCCCATCTAGTCACACCAAAGGCTAAAAGTCCAGGATCTCACTGCAGTTTATATGTTGGTTTCTATGTAAGCCCTCCAATCTGAATATCTATAAACTAAAAAGCTCGTTATCTGCAGCTCAGGCACTCAGTATACACTGTTGAAACGCTGACAGGAAATCTGCTATAAACACTGGTTTATAAAAAGAAATAAATAAAGAAAGAATGAAAGGTGCTACACATTGGCAGTCACTGGCTTATTGAAAGTTCGAACACTTAACTAAGCAAAATTAATTATAAGGTGGGAAATATTTATTTAACCATATAAAGAAATTCTTCCTTGAGATAGTTGAACTGTTTCTTGGGACAACTTTAAAGTTTATTGATCTGAATGGTTCTTGGTTTACTCTTGGAGTATCCCTGACTTTCCCATTTAATTCTTGGGTACGTATGAAGAAAGTACTAGAAAATATGCAAACCTGGGGTGCTGAGCAATTTTCTTATCCTGCTTCCTGTCCATAAAAGTTTAGAAGCTCAGAATGTGTTGTAAGTCCCAAGCTATCACAGTATTTTATTCAAGTGGATAACTCTTTGGCAAATATAACCCTCTCAAATTGTGTCTTCATCTCCTTGCTTCCAATCAATCAGTAGCATATGTCAAAACCATATCCATAATTATTTTCTCTCTCTAGACATCTTACAAATACCATGATTTTATTAGATATTAGTGAGAGACACACACCCCTAGATTTTTTTTCTCAAGGTATTTTGTCGATTTTGTATGTTATTAGGCACTATCTTAAAAAAATTCAAGAGGTGTTAACACCAGGAAAAGAACTGCTTCACAGCTATTTAAAAATTTTACTTTTTATTTAAAGTAATTCTCATCTTTATCTTTTAGTAGTTACATATGAGACAACATTAAAACACTTTCACCCTGTTAATCTTAGAATTTCTTAATCTCAGAATTTCTGGATTCTATTCCATAGTTGCCATTGAGCCAACCATCTTCTGGGGTCACCTCTTTTATCATTGTTTTATGAGATAACTTAAACATAATAACTACTGGTTATTTATACAACCAATGGTTATAAACATATGTTAGTACCATTCTCGTTCACAATAATTTTGCCTGAAGCCACTGTCTTATTCAGTACACCATCTTTCTTTCAAGTACAGCTGGCTCCTCTTATCCACAATGAATCTGTTCCAAGACTCGCAGTGAATGCCTGAAAATGTAGACAGTATTGAACCTCATTGTATATTATGTTTTTTTCTATACATGCATACATATGATTTATTTTCTTTATTATTTATTTATTTAAATGTATAAGTAAGGCACAGTAAGATATTAATAACAATAGCTAATAAAACAGAACAATTACAACCATTTGTTATAATAAAATGCTAAATAATACTTACAACAATATACTAAAATAAAATTATGTAAATAAAGTCTCTAGCTTTTTAAAAAATTTTATTTTATTGTATTCATATATTTCTGGATCATAGTTGACCATGGGTAACTAAAACTACAGAAAGTAAAACTGAAGATAAGGGTGGGCTACTATAAACAATTGAAGTGACAACAATACAAATAGCTATTGATAGTGGCAGGAGGCAGATAAGGGTGGGTCCCTGGTGAACCTTACCTCCAGGCCAAAGACAATTTAAAGCCTTAAAGCAAAGCTACAAATCAAATCCTTGGACCGGATTGAGAACTTCTCTTCCCGCTTTATGCACTTTCTTCTGATTGATCCCCACTTTTCACCTACTTTACATATACCTACTCTTTCCTAATTTGTTTTCTACTCTGTCATGCTCATCTTTAAATGCTGCCTCCATTTTAATCTTTTATGCACACTCACAAACCAGTCAACATGCACTCTCCATTCTGAGTCCATAAATAGCCCCAGACCCAACCACATTGACAGAGATACCACACAACTGCGGGTGTGAGGAACCAACCCTCACATCTTCTCTCCAATAAGAGCTGTTCTGTGGCTCAATAAAATTCTTCTTCACCCATCCTCACCCTTCAACTGTCAACATACCCACATTCTTCTTTGGCATGGGACAAGAGCTCAGGAACTGCTGAACTTGAGTTAAAGCTATAACAGAGGTGGGTCGAGTGGTCAGGGTGCCTCTAGTGGCAGACCTGAGACCAAGAGAGGCCTGGGTTGGGGGATGTTACTGGCTGGAGTTCTAGGCTGGTATAGTGAACAAGAAAAATCCTGCATCATATGAACAAGTTTGCACATGCATAGGCAACAGCTGTGTCACAACTGCCACCAGGATAGCAATAGTAGTAAGACACCATCTTAACTTTCAACATGTTCAATGTGAAAAAGAAGTGCCTTAAAATCACTTATTCATTACATCTTTATTTAGCAACTAACACATGCCTGGCATAGGCAAGAATGGTTTTATCAAATCTTTCCCAAAAATGCAACAGAGATCATCATTTTTCCAGCCTATGATAACAAATTCCTTGCTAGCTACTACACGGTTCTAATTTCAATCTTACAAGTTTTAGAATTTTTATTTGTCTATCAACCAATTTCTGTAAGCAATTTTATATCAACTTTCAATGGATTATATTATGGCAACAAACATCCTGCAAACTTTAGTAAGTTACAACAATTAATTTATTATTTCCTTTCATTACATGCTAGGCTCTAGGTCAGCAGTGACTTTGCTTCAAATGTTTGTTTTTGAGATCTAGGCTAGAGGAGCATATTCTACCTGAGAGATAATAGTCTCATAACAGAGGGCAAACAGCAATGTCAGAATCACCTAACATCTCTTAAATTATATGCTTAGAAGTGGGATATGGTAATTACATTCATGTGTCATGTCAAAGCAACCCTCATGTCTAATGTGTTAGAGACATATAATATTCTTCCAGAGTGTCATAGTATCACAATTTGGAAATAAGATGTTCATATTGCATACTTCAGGGGGTAGAATAAAATAGATACTGTCTGAATTTCTTAAAGGCCAGTAAAAAATATTAACCTCAAAAAATATTTTCTCACAAAGCTCATTGTCATAATCTGAGACCAATGAGCATTTACCTCTTTAATAATTATTTCTGTTCTTTATTCTGTTTATTATAGGATTTCTAAAACCAATTAGATTAAAGGTCAGCATAACTATTAACATGGAGAAATGATTTCTATTGAGACCCAGTACTGACATCTGAAACCCATGCTTTAGAACATTTATTTTTAAATCAGCAGAGGAAAAGCTGTATAAAAAAATTTAAGCTCATAAATACACCTAACACTTTGATTTTTAAGATGAGAGTATTTTTCTACTAACCCACGCCTAGTTAGATACCTCAAATCTTAATTTCAACTATAGCAAGGGTCAGCAAATTATAGCCTGCAGGCCAAATGCAGTTCACCACCTGTTTTAATGTATAAAGCTTACTGAGATTCATTATGCTCATTAGTTTATAGATTTTTTTATAGCTGTTTTTGCACTCAGAGGAAGGGCTGAGTTATTGCAACTGTTACAATATGGTCCATTATAGGAAATTTTTTACTGTCTGGTTATTCACAGAAAAATTTAGCTAACCTCTGCTCTATAGAAATAAACCTGAATTAATTAGTAAACTTTAATGTAAAATAAATAATTTGACATTGATATTCAGATGTGTCATGCCACACTGAAGATCACATATCACAGCAATCAATTTTCTATATCAAAATAGCTTCAGTTTCCTACATAGTCTATGTCCTTGTGTTGAAATTTGACAATATAACTTATAAAACCTAAACAGCATTATTGATTTGATGTTTCTATTAGGTGGCCATAAGTAAATTCAGGAGGTGCTTTTGAAAAAATTTAGTATCAGATAGATAGTAATAAGTGCATGTATTAGTCATGATTCTCCAAAGAAATAGAACCAATAGAAGACAGAGAAATATGTAGAGATAAATTATTAAAATTGGCTCATTTGATTATGAGGGCTGAGAAGCTCCAAGATCTCCCATGTGCAAGCTAGAGAACCAGGCACACCTGAGGTGTAATTCAGTCTGAGTTCAAAGGTGATCTAATGTCTGAGGGCAGGAGAAGATGGATGTCCAAACTCAATAATATAGAACAAATTCACCTTTCCTATACCTTTTTGTTCTATGGGGCATCATCTGATCAGATAATGTATACCTACATTATTGAGGGCCATCTTTTTACTCATTATTCCAGTTCAAATATAGGTAGATACCTTTTGCTGATACTGAAATAGACTAATACAAAATGCGTTTGTGGCAAAAATCTTTACAGTAAAGCCATTAAGATGTGTTTGATTGAACCATTCTTAAACCACATTTGGAAAAGACCTTCCTAATCAGTACTTCAAATGGCAGAGAACACTTCTATCATTAAAGTCTGGTCAAATGTGTCAAGGATATGAAAGAATAATCTCATATCACAAACACTCATCAATAACATAATCAATATATTATTGTAATTCAATGCTATGGAGTATTACATGGCCAATATGGTTTGGCTGTGTCCCCACTAAACCACAACTTTAATTGTATCTCCAGAATTCTCATGTGTTATAGGAGGGACCCAGGGGTAGGTAAGTGAATCATGGGGGCCTGTCTTTCCCGTGTTATTCTTGTGATAGTGAATAAGTCTCATGAGATGTGATGGATTTAACAGGGGTTTCCACGTTTGCTCCTTTCTCATTTTCTCTTGCCGCCACCATGTGAAAAGTATCTCTCGCCTCCCGCAATGATTCTAAGGCCTCCCCGGCCATGTAGAACTGTAAGTCCAATTAAACCTCTTTTTCTTCACAGTCTGAGGTATGTCTTTATTGACAAAATGAAAACAGACTAATACAGTAAATTGGTACCAGCAGAGTGGGGCATTGCAAAAAAGATACACAAAAATGTGAAAGCTATTTTGGAACTGGGTAACAGGCAGAGGTTGGAACAGTTTGGAGAGCTCAGAAGACAGTAAAATGTGGGAAAGTTTGGAACTTCCTAGATACTTGTGAAATGGCTTTGCCCAAAATGCTGATAGCAATATGGACAATAAGGTCAAGACTGAGGTGGTCTCAGATGGAGATGAAGAACTTGTTGGGAACTGTAGTAAAGGTGACTCTTGTTATGTTTTAGCAAAGAGACTGTTGGCATTTTGCCCCCTCCCTAGAGGTTTGTGGAACTTTGAACTTGAGAGAGATAATTTAGTGTATCTGGTGACAGAAATTTCTAAGCAGCATAGCATTCAAGAGGTTACTTGGGTGTGTTAAAGGCATTCAGTTTTATAAAAAAGCAGAGCATAGAACTTTGGAAAATTTGCAGCCTGATTATGCAATAGAAAAAAAAAAAAGAAAATATTTTCTGGGAAGAAATTCAAGCCAGCTGCAGAAATTTGCATAAGTAGCAAGGATTCTAATGATAATCCCAAAGATCATGGGGAAAATGTCTCCAGGCCGTGTCAGAGACCTTCATGACAGCCCCTCCCATCACAGGCCTGTAGGCCCAGGAGGAATAAGTGGTTTTGTGGGATGGGTCCAAGGTCCCTGTGTCATGTATGGCCTAGACATTTAGTGCCCTGTGTCCCAGCCACTCCAGCCATGGCTTAAAGGGGCCAATGTACAGCTGAGGTTGTGGGTTTAGAGGGTGGAAGCTGCCAAGTCACATGGTGTTGAGCCTGCAGGTGCACAGAAGACAAGAATTGAAGTTTGGGAACCTCTGCCTAGATTTCAGAAGATGTATGGAAACCCCTGAATGACCAGGCAAAAGTTTGCTGCAGGGGTGAGGACCTATGGAGAACTTCTGCTAGGGTGGTGCAGGAGGGAAATGTGGGGTCAGAGCCCCCACACAGAGTCCCTACTGGGGCACTGCCTAGTGGAGCTGTGAGAGGAGAGCCACTGTCCTCCAGACCCCAGAATGGTAGATCCACCATGCACCTGGAGAAGCCACAGACACTCAATGCCAGCCGTGAAAGTGCCAGGAGGGAGGCTGTACTCTAAAGAGCCACAGGGGTGGAGCTGCCCAAGACCATGGAACCCACCTCTTGTATCAGTGTAACCCGATGTGAGACCTGGTATCAAAGGAGACCATTTTGGAGCTTTGAAATTTGACTGCCCCACTGGATTTCAGCCTGGCATGGGCCCTGGAACCCTTTTCTTTTGGCCAATTTCTCCCATTTGGAATGGCTGTATTTACCCAATGTATCCCCACTGTATGTAGCAAGTAATTAGTTTGCATTTGTTTTTACAGACTCACAGGCAGAAAAGAGTTGGCTTGTCTCATATGAGACTTTGGACTGTGGACTTTTGGGTTAATGCTGAAATGAGTTAAGAATCTGGGAGACCACTGGGAAGGCATGGTTAGTTTTGAGGTTTTGAAACATGAGGACATGAGATTTGGAGGGGACAAGAGCAGAATGATATGGTTTGGCTTTGTCCCCACTAAATCTCAACTTGAATTGTATCTCCCAGAATTCCCACATGTTGTGGGAAGAACACAGGGGGAGGTAATAGAATCATGGAGTCCAGTCTTTCCCATACTATTCTCATGTTAGTGAATAAGTCTCATGAGATCTGATGGCTTTATCAGGGGTTTCTCCTTTGGCTTCTTCCTCAGTTTCTCTTGCCGCCACCATGTAAAAGGTATGTTTCACCTCCTGCCATGTTTCTGAGACCTCTCCAGCCATGTGGAACTGTAAGTCCAATTAAACTTCTTTTTCTTCCCAATCTCACGGATGTCTTTATGAAAATGAACTAATACAGTGACCAAAAGAATAGTATTAATCTATACATAATAATATTGGAAGACATACTGTGAAGTAAAATAATAGAATTATTTATTTTGATATAATGCAGTTTGTGGAAAAATTCTTATCTTTGTAATATATATGTATTCTTGAGGTTACAGAACACTGGAAGTCTGATGTGATATACCAAATTTTAACTATAGTTTAATCTGGGAAGAAAAATATAAAGAATAGAGATGAGCATCTTGAAGTGATTGTGATTCATATTTGTGTACTTTTCAAAAATTAAATGGTAAATGTATAGAATACTTAATGTCAAAAATACTACCATATCATTAAGGTTTATGAAGAATTTAAGTTACCCTTACAGAAATACAATGAAACACATTTGTAGAATTGTAAGGCATTGAAAGAAGTCCTCTAACAATGGGAAGGAACAATATAGCTTGGTTATTAGGCTCTTAAATGATGACCTGAAGCCTGTTCCAAGAAAAACTCACGGGAAGAGAGATATAATGTAAATTGACATTTTGGGGGAGCTATTCTGAGAAAGCTGTTCTTTGTGAAAGAAGTACTTGACAATCACTTAAAGGTTCACATTTCCAAATATCCGAAAAGCAATGTGAAAGGCTGTGAAAGTAAGGAAACAGTTTGTAAGTATGTGTGACATTGTGAAGCAATTCCGTTTGTGTAGACAACAAAGTTTAGGCCTTTTCAAAACTCCCCTTTTTCATACAAGAATAGAGAGAACGATATGAGAAAATCATGCCAGACCCCAGACTGAAGATCAAACAACAACTTAACTTTCCATGGGGGAAGTATTTTGTAGTTTGTTGGTAATTGAAGGAAGATCAAGTCTTATCTGTAACCAGTCTAAGTCAGGTGCTACAGAAAAACCTGAGCACTTTTGCTATGATCAGAACTGATTTTGGATTTCAATTAAGAAGACAAATAACTAATTATTTCAATTACAGTAAATTATTCAAAACTATATACATTTTGCTACTGAATAATATGACTGCCAACAATTAACTAACAGCATCTCAGTTGCAATGAGCTGTAAAATTGTCAGAAATGTATTTTATGACTGTTAATAACTTATAGATTTTTAAAATTTAGACTTGATAATGATTAGCTATGGGTTGGATTAATGGTAGAAGACATTTCTAAATGCAAAGAAAATATTATTAGTTTACATACTTTTGTATTTGAGTGAGTTGTTAGGCAAGCACCACTCTCTGAGATCTGACTGTGAGTCCTTTATTGCCGGCGACCAAGAGTCAGCCCATGCTCAAAATCTCTTGGCCCCGAGGAAGGGGTTTGATTTCCTTTTATATGTTGCTCAGGGTAAAGCGGGCAAAGCAGAATTTTACATAAGCAGAATAAGCAAGTTGGGGGGGAGGTTGGTAACTAGGAGGCAGGAGGCTCCCACGACTGTTGATTAACTAAGGAAGGTATGCAAGCAGTTCCCATGATTGCTGGTTACCAAGGGGGACATTCAGTACTTTCCATACAATCAATCAAGGTGATATTCACAATTGCAAATGGGCTTGTCAGGCAGGGTATGGTTACAACGGTTCTATGTTTTCATGGTTCTAAGCCCAACATGACCCAGCACCGTGTGACCCAGGTATGCACTCAAGGGAGGAATGGCGGGGGTAGAAGCCGAGATGGAGTCAGTCAGGCTCACTTCTAAGGTAGAGTTGGTTTGGTTCACCTCAATATTACATAAAATCGCTGTTTAATGATACTCCTTAATATTTTCATTTCAAAAATTGCATTAAGATTGTCTCTAACTATGGTATTTTAATGAACTACTGAGAACAATTAATGACTTCAAAAAAGATTTAAAAAGATAGTCAACACAACCATAACTGCTACATATTTAGTAAATATTCCTTTAAACCATACTATGTGTCAGATACAATATTGAGAAAGGCAGAATAAACAAAGATAGTTTTTGTTATATATACAAAGAACTCATACAAAATTAAAACACATAAGGAAACACATCACTAATATTTGTTTTGAATTTCTTACACAGAATGTAAAATGGGACAACTCAAAGGATAGTTATTAAACATAAATAATAAACTATAGAGAAAATAAAATCACAATTCTGCTTTATGTTTTACTTCAGCATGTATAAAAGCACTGAAAACTCTCTACTGTCCAATGTTTTCAAATATTCTATTTATAAAATCTCTTCTTAAAAGCACTTAATTTTGAAGCTCCCCAAAATATAAGAAATAAAATAAAAATGGTAAATCTTATACAGTGAACTGGCATCTATTCAGTAAGAACTTAAAGAGGTCAAAGCACTTTACTCCCATTTAATGCTGTGAACATACCTAAACAATTCTTTATAAAATTCATCATGATTAATATAAATAGGTGATATTTTATTACATATTTTCCCCTTTAGACTATAAGCTCTTTGAGGGCTGGACTATACTCCTCAGACATTTTATTTAGCAGATTCTTAATACATATATGTGATACAAGTATATAAATTAATGGCTTTTGGAGAACATATAATAATTAAAATCTTTCATGAAATATATTTATATTTTAGGGAATATACAAAAATGTCAATAACAATTATAAGACAGAATCAAAGAAAGCACAATATAGGGAATGTAGGATCACTGTTTTTTAATCTAACTACCTAAAATGCTGAGTTAAGAAAATCAGCTTTTGGAGAGGCAGAGCAAGATGGTAGAATAGAAGACTTCACTGCTAGTCCTTTCTGTAAGGATGAACTTAACAACTACCTTTACAGGAAAAACATCTCTATCAAAACAAAAAATCTGATGAGCCTTCATAGTACCCGATTTTTTCAAATTTATTTCTTCTGAAACACACACACACACACACACACAGGATAGATGTGCAGAATGCAGGTTTGTTAGATAGGTATACATATGCCATAATGGTTTGCTGCACCTATTGACTCATCCTCTGTTTCCTCTTCTCACTCCTTCACACAACAACAGGCCCTGGTGTGTGTTGTTCCTCTCTGTGTGTCCATGTGTTCTCAATGTTCAACTCCCACTTATGAGTGGGAATATGTGGTATTTGGTTTTTTGTTTCTGTGATAGTTTGCTAAGGATAATGGCTTCCAGGTTCATCCATGTTCCTGCAAAGGACATGATCTCATTCATTTTTATGGCTGCATAGTATTCCATGGTGTATATTTACTTCACTTTCTTTATCCAGTCTATGACTGAGGGACATTTGGGTTGTAAATGTCCCACAGAACCCTAGAAGAAAACCTAGGCAACAGCATTCAGGACATTGGCATGGCAAAGACTTCATGACAAAAATGTGAAAAGCAATTGCAACAAAAGCCAAAATTGACAAATGAGATCTAATAAACTAAGAGCTTCTGCACAGCAAAAGAAGCTATCCTTAGGGTGAACATACAACCTACAAAATAGGAAAAAATTTTTGCAATCTACCCATCTGACAAAGGTCTAATATCCAGAGTTTACAAGAAACTTAAACATATTTACAAGAAAAAGACAAACAATCCCATCAAAAATTAAGCAAAGGATATGCAGAGACACTTCTTAAAAAAGACAATTACATGACCAACACACAAAAGAAAAAAAGCTCAACGTCACTGATCATCAGAGAAATGCAAATGAAAACCACAATGAGATACCATCTCACGCCAGTCAGAATGGCGATTATTAAAAAGGCAGGAAACAATAGATGTCGGCAAGGCTGTGGAGAAATATGAATGCTTTTATACTGTTAGTGGGGATGTAAATTACTTCGACCGCTGTTGAACTATAACAGTATGGCAATTCCTCAAGGATCTAGAACCAGAAATACCGTTTGACCCAGCAATCTCATTACTGGGTATATACATAAAGGAATACACATCATTCTACTATAAAGCCACATGCACAAATATGTTCATTGCAGCACTGTTTACAATAGCAAAGTACCTGTTTTTATCTCTGTTTCACTAAAAGAGATGCTAAAGAGATAGAAAAAAACAATCTTGAATTGCTGATGCCACTTCTTCCCCACCTACTGGCAGCATGGTGCACATAGCATCTCTCACCACTTGGGGAGGGAGAACACATCAACTGTGAAGCATTGAACTCAATGCTGTCCTGTAAGAGCAGAATGGGAAACTGGACCAAACTCAGCTGTTGCCTTCCCATGGAGGGAGCATTTAAACCAGCCCTGGCTTGAGAGGAATCACCCATCCCAGTGGTCTGAATTTGAGTTCCCACAAACTTTGCCACCATGGGCCACACTGCTGTGTTTCTAAATGAACTGGAATGTCAGTCCAGGCCATAAAAACTGCAACTTTTAGGCAAGTCCTGGTGCTCAACTAGGCCCAGAAAGAGTAGACTGCAGAGACACATGACCTACTGAGATACAGCAAAGGCAGCTGGAGAGCTAGCGTCATTTATTCTCTAACTCTAGGCTCCATTGCTCAGGGTTCCAAAGAAAACCCTTTCCTTACTCTTGAAAAGAAGAGAGGGAAGAACGGAAAGCACTTTGTCTTGCATCTTGGATACCAGAATAAAGTATCCATCAGAGTCCTGAGGCTCTAGCTCCCAAGACAACATTTCCAGACACACTCTGGGCAAGAAGGGAGCCCCCCAACTTAAAGGAAAGGTCCCAGTTCTGACAGCACTCATCACCTGTTCACTTGACTTTTGGATAACATTTTTGAATCTGTCCCTAGCCAGAGGGCAGCCCACTGCCCTGAATGATGAATCCCATGAGAAGTAGCATTCAGAAAAAGCTGACTTAAGAGACAATGGGTCTTAAAAAATATCCACAGTAGTCGGGCACTACTCTTGATGGCCTGGTGTGCTAGTGGCTATGGAGTAAGGCTCCTCTGCCCTTGGAAAGGGGAGGGAAGAGTGGGAAATTCTTCATTCTATGGTTTGTGTGCCAGAACAGCTGCAGTACAATAGAACACCAGGTAGACTTCTAAAGATTTTGACTCTAGTACATGACTCCCAGACAACACCTCTGGACCCACCTGGGCCCTGGGGGACCTCTGCACTGATGGGAAGGATGCAGGCCTCGTTGGCTTTGACACTGGCCAATTGTAGAAGTCCAAGGCCTTGAGCAATCTAGGCAATAGCCAAGTTGTGGTTATTGGCAGGCCTTAGACCAGACCTAGGCCTTGGGCAAAATCCAGCACTGTGCTGGATTCAGGTTTGATCCAGCACAGTCAGTGGTGGTGGCCACAGGGATACCTGTCATTCTTCCCCCAGCTTTTGGTGGCTCCAAACAGAGCACATGAGAGAAAGAGAGAGAGAAAGAGAGAGAGAGAGAGAGAGAGAGAGAGAGAGAGAGAGAGAGACTCTGTTTGTTTTGGAGAAACGGGGAGAGGATATTCTAGTAATTCAGATAAATCTCTCAGATCTTGTTTAAGGTCATCAAGGTGGTACCTATCTGAGTCAGCAGGAACCAAAGCATTACTGGGTCAGGGTTGTCCCCATAAGCAGATACAGCTTAAATCACAAAATACAAGTCATTTCAACCTTTTAGAAAGCCTTTCCAAAAAGAACAGCTACCAATAAGCCCAGACAATTAAGACAGAAATAAATACCTAACTCTTTAGTGGCCAGACACTGAAGAACATCTACTGGCATGAACACTATCCAGGAAAACATGACCTCACAGAATAAACTAAATAAGGTATCAGGGGCCAATCCTGTGTAACAGAGATAAGTGAACTCTCAGATAGAGAATTTAAAATAGCTGTGTTGAGACCACTCAAAGAAATTCAAGATAACTCAGAGAAGGAAACCAGAATTCTATTAGATAAATTTAACAGAGGTTGAAATAATTAAAAAGAACCAAGTAGACATTCTAGAGCTGAAAAATTCAACTGGCATATTGAAAAATGCATTAGAGTCCATTAATAGCAGAATGCATCAAGCAGAATAAAAAAATTAGTGAGCTTCAAGATAAGCTATTTGAAAATACACAAAGAAAACCAAAGGGAAAAACAGTAAAAAATATAAAGCATGCCTACAGGATCTAGGAAAACAGCCTCAAAAGGGCGAATCTAAGAGTTATTGGCCTTATTAAGGAAGTAGAGAAAGAGGGGTGGAAAGTTTATTCAAAGGGATAACAGAGGACTTTCAAACCTGGAGAAACATATCAATATCCAAGTACAAGAAGGTTATAGATCACCATACAGATATAATATAAATAATAGTACCTCAAGGCATTTCATAATCAAACTCTCAAAGGTCAAGGATAAAGAAAGTATTCTAATTCCAGCCAGACACCTGTAGCAGCTTTGCACCTACCAAGGACAGAGCAAGATCCCAATCCTGTTCCTCCTCACTGTGTGGGGCCTCCCAACCAGGCCTCCAACTATCCCCACCAGCATTTTCCACCCAAAAGAGATATGAAGCCTCCCTGGGAGAGAGCTCCCAACACAGGAGCAGTCAGATTCATAAAGCAAGTTCTTAGAGACCTGCAAAGAGACAAGGACCCCCACACAATAACAGAGGAGAGTTTAACACTCCACTGTCAGTATTATATTGATCATTGAGGCAGAAAATTAACAAAGACATTCAGGACTTGAACTCAATATTGGGCTGAATGGATCTGATAAACCTTTATAGAACTCTCCACCCAAAAACAATAAAGTATGCATTCTTCTCATTGTCACATGGCACATACTCTAAAACTGACAACATAATTAAACACAAACAATCTTTAGCAAATGCAAAAGAATGAAAATCATACCAAACACACTCTTGGACCATAGTGAAACAAAAATAGAAGTAATTATTGCTGTTCAGTTTAAAGAATATTTTAATTTCCATCTTGATTTCGTTTTTGCCCAGTGCTCATTCAGAAGCAGGTTATTTAATTCTCATGTACTTGCATGGTTTTGAAGGCTCCTTTTGGACTTATTTTCATTTTTATTTCACTGTGGTCTGAGAGAGGGCTTGATGTAATTTCAATTTTCTTAAATTTATTGAGGCTTGTTTTATGGCATATCACATGATCGATCTTGGAGAAAGTTATATGCATTGTTGAATAGAATGTGTACTCTATGGTTGTCAGATGAAATATATTATTATAATATATATATTATAATAATATATATAACGTTTTATATATATAATGGACTTAACAGATATATATATATATATATATATATATATATAAAACATTTATAAAATGGACTTAACAGATATATATATATAAATGTTTTATATATAAAATGTTTTATATATATATAAAATGGACTTAACAGATACATATAAAACATTTATAAACAGATATACATATCTGTTTATATATATATATATATATATCTGTTAAGAACAGTAACAGATTAGTAATTGTCTTATAAATTCATATATATATATATATATATATATATATATCTGTTAAGAACAGTAACAGATTAGTAATTGTCTTATAAATTTGAGAGCTCCAGGGTTAGGTGCTTATATGTTTAGGATTGTGATAATTTCCTATTGGACAAGGCCTTTTACCATTATATATTGTCCCTGTCTTTTGGATATAAGACAATAACAAATGCTGGCAAAGATCTAGAGCAAAAGGAACCCTTGTACACTGTTGGAGGGGATGTAAACTAGTACAATCACTGTAGAGGACACTTTGGAGGTTCCTTAAAAAACTAAATATTGAGCTACCATATGATGCAGGAATCCCACTGCTGGCTATATACCCAAAAGAAAGGAAATCAGTTTATTGGGTAGATATCTGCACTCCTGTGTTTTTTGCAGCACTGTTTACAATAGTTAAAATTGGGAAGCAATTTAAATGTCCATTAACAGAGGAATGAACCTAGAAAATGTGGCACATATACACAATGATGTACTATTCGACCATAAAAAACTGAGATCCAGCCATTTGCAACAACATGGATGGAACCAGAGGTCATTATATAAAGCGAAATAAACCAGACACAGAAAGAGAAACATCCCATGTTCTCACTTATTTGTAGGATCTAAAAATCAAAACAGTTGAACTCATGGACATAGAGACTAAAAGGATGGTTACTAGAGGCTGGGAAGAATAGTAGGGGGTCATAGTGGAGAGGTGAAGACAGTTAATGAGTACCAAAAAATAGCTGGAAAGAATAAAGAAGACCTGCTATTTGATAGCACAACAGGATGATGACAGTCAATCATAACTTAATTGCACATTTTCAACTTATTCAAATAGTGTAAATGGATTGTTTGTAACTCAAAGGATAAATGCTTGAGAGGATGGGTACTTCATTCTCCATGATGTGCTTATTTAACATTACATGCCTATGTCAAAACGCCTCATGTACCCCATAAATATATATACCTACTATGTACTCACAAAATTAAAAAAGAAAAAAAAAGAAAATCATTGTTGGTTAGAGCACAACCACCCTGCCTATTCATTCAACAAATATTTATTGAGCACCTACTGTGTGCCAGGCATTCAAAGGTGAATCAGCAAGCATCAGTTATTTCATGTTCACAGCAATCACTTGATTCTGCAATCCCAGTAGTAGGTATCTGCCCAAAGAATAAGAAATTATTGTATCAAAATGTTACCTGCACTTGTATGTTTATTGCAGAATGGTTCACAATAACAAAGACAGGGAATCCACTTAAGCATCTATCAACTAATGATTAAATAAAGAAAATATGTGAGCAATGGAATACAATTCAGCAATAAAGAGTGACATACTATCTTTGCAATAACATGGATGAAACTGGAGGCCAATATCTTTTTTTTTTTTTTTGAGACGAGATGAAACTGGAGGCCAATATCTTTTTTTTTTTTTTTTTTGAGACGAGATCTCAGTCTGTTACCCAGGCCGGAGTGCAGTGGCATGACCTCGGTTCCATGCAACCTTCGTCTCCTGGGTTCAAGTGCTTCTCCTGCCTCAGCCTCTTGAGTAGCTGGAACTACAGGTGCCCATCATCATGCCAGGCTGAGTTTTGTAGTTTTAGTAGAGACAGGGTTTTACCATGTTGGCCAGGCTAGTCTCAAATTCCTGACCTTGTGATCTACCCGCCTCGGCCTCCCAAAGTGCTGAGATTACAGGCATAAGCCATTGTGCCCCGCCTAGAGGGCAATATCTTAAGTGAAATAACTCAGAAAGTCAAATACATGTTCTCACTTATATGTGGAAGTTAAATAATATGTGCAAATGGACATAAAGTGTTGAATGATAGATACTGGAGACTTGGAAGGGATGGAGATGGAAGAAGGGTGAGAAATGAGGAATTACTCAGCGTACAATATACATTATTCTGGTAAGAGATACACTAAAGCCCAGATTTCATCACTCCAGAATATAGATATGTAACAAAATTACAGTTACACCTCTTAAATTTATACAAATGTATAAAAAAAGTTTATTCCTTTTTCTGCTTCTTACTTTAAAAGTCACAAGATAAGGACACACTTAAAATAGGCACAGTGAAGATTCTAGTAAGAACAAGCCAGTTGCTGCAAAATCTTTGTATACAAAGAACATTTACCTCTGCAAAAGACGTTGAGGCTTTTGTGTCACTGTTATTTATAGAGTATCCTCAGAGGATTGGAACCAGACAAGACAACCAAAAATGATACAGATCTAAATATAAAGCAGTACTATTATAAAAATTCTCTTTCAGAGAGGTGCTAAATATGAAAATATGTGTGTTTAAATTCTAGGCTCCATTATGTAATTTGCCGTACTGCCCTTAATTTTCTTCCCAGTATCCTAAAATCACTGGACAGCTACCCTTGTCTGGAAGTGTCTTGATTTTGGCATTTTGTGAGTCTGTAATTGTGAATAATCCAAACTTGTTTCTATCTTTCTGGTAGAGAAAGAAAAGCAGGATACCAATGATCTGAATTGCTGCCTTGTAACTAGATGAGGAAAGTCAAATATGAAGAACACAGATTGAAGAAGATGCTTAATTCTTTTGAAGAGAATAAAAAGATTACTTAATAATTGACAAAATCAAAGCTGTTTTTTGAAGAACTTTGTTTCTTATTCAAATAAACTTTTAAGCTCTTTGAACATCATTTCCAAGACTGAAAAGTTATTAATCTACAATAGAAAAAAATTTTTATATCTAGTTCGCATGTAATTAATTTCACAAGAGAGACATGTACATTACTCATCTTTTTCTACTACCACTTAGAGAAAAATGTTTAAATTGCTTTCAAATATTACTCAGGCTACTAGGTGGGTCAATTGGGATATGTGAATATTTGCATTTATTTTTATTAACAAAAACTGGGAAAAGTTTTAAAATGAAAGTATGGCTTATTCTATAAATACAATGATAATTGTTTTCAATGGAAATCTTTACCTTTTTTTTTGTGCTGGCACTCAGCTGTGAAGCTGTAAGTACAATTAACAGTTCAGACTAAAAGTGCTAGAACATGAAGGTGGAAAAGTGAGAACTTTGTTATATCTCCTGAGTTTCTATTATTACCAAGTTTCTTTTCCTCTCACTTTATTTTATCACCTCTAGCATCTTACTTCAGGGAATGTAGAAAGATAAAACAGAAAAAGAATAACATGTTTACACTACACTTTCATAATCCAGATAGTCTGATACACATTGTATATCTATATTTACCAAAAGTAGGATATAATAAAAGTTTTAAAAAGGGGCTTTAAATAATATCCCATTTAAATATTGAACAGGGAGAATTATTTTAGTTACAATAGTTCAGTAACTATAGTCATGGCATGTATCTGGGCATTAATAAAGAATTTCTAGTAAGAAACATTGTGATAATAACATCAACCAGTAGGATTAGGTATTGTGGCATAAAACATGCACACATTTGCTAAAATCTGTGCATCAAAAAGCATATTGTTAAGTATTTCAAAACACTATATAATTCATTTAAGGTCAATTTTCTTTGAATAGCTGTAAGGTACATCAGTTCTCTTTCTCATGTATCATATTTTAGTTTACCATCTATGATGGCTAATTTAATTTGATGTTTTACACAAGGGGTTAAGTACTTATCACAAATAATAAGAGACTATGGAATAATTAATCTCATGAATAGAAGACATAAAAGGGCTCTAAAGACATTGAAGATTTTGACTTGCAGGGCAAAGCTAGGCCAACTTCAGGAATTTGGCATTTTCCTCAGTAAAGTTGGAAGCAAAACTAATTTTTCTACAGTCAGGAAAAAGATAACTAGATGAAGGAAGTTAGTATATTTAACAAAAACTTATTGACCATTATAATAAAAGCATATATAGTGAGTGATTGGAGATCATGAAAAAAACAGCCAACCCAGACTTGTAGCTGATGTAACTAGCATGTGAATGTCATGGGACATTTCAGCGGGGCTGATAAATGAAGTGATTCATAAAAAATGACATGCAGTTTTACAGGGAAAATGAGAGATGAAAGTTTTGAAATGGAAGTGGGAAAAACTGGGAAAAAAACTGAGAATGCCACAAGTAATCATTTACAGGTAAGCAGAAGTATTGTCAACTATTAATGAAAATGCAGATGAGATTAGATAGTATTAATTTGTAGTAAAGCCAGTCAGCTCAATTTCTTGTTTGTCTCCAACAAACAGGAGCAGTTTAGTAGTATGAAAAAGTGAATTATGCATTGTGAATAATGGAGTCTCCTAGAGTGTGATTGTGTCAGTAGAGAAACTTTATTAAAAACCCGGGTCAAATTCCAATTGCTAAAATCATCCCTAGATTTCCAGCTTCACTGACTACTCTCAGAAATAATCCTGATCCTATATGCATAACCAGTAATGGCTCATATGCTGTCCACTGGATGTTGATTATTGAGTAGAGGACCACCAGCAGTTGTGGTTTATCCCATATAATAATATCCAGCTCAAGATCTTAAACAGAATGAGGATGATGGTGAATGCATTATTCTTATGGTTGACATTAGGAGCCTGGCTATTAGCAGAAGAGGGTAGTCATTGGAAATATTGTTGACAAAGAAATTTAAAACTACCATGATGTCATTGGGAATTACACATCCACTGTGGGTTGGGACAGCCAGCCCATGGGAAAGAGATACAGATTCTCCATATCTGACCAGGGCACAGTACATCAATAGATGATAAGAGGAATCCAGCAGTCAGTGGGCTGTGACTTATGATGTGCAAATTGGTAGGGCAAGGGCCTTGGGCACCACTGAAAGTCTGCATGCTGCTATATTAAATTGCAAGAAACAAACAAACAAACAAAACACATTGACAGGCTGTGAGAGAGATGGGTAGAAGAAATAAAAGAGTTCTATATTTTAGAATCTTTAGAGACACTTTTTCCTTGCTTTTTAAACATGGGCCTGTCCACATTCATTTTGTGCTGAGCTTCACAAATTATGTAGCCCACATTGGTACTCAGAGTGAAAAATTGAATGTTAGAAATAAACTGCAGGTTAACAGTTATGAGAAAACACTACTAATGAGGTAGAATGTAATTACTGAAAGTATTTTCAATTAAATTTTGATCAGAATGTTGGCACGTGTCTCAGTTTGGATCTTCCTAGTAGTAGAACCTGAGACAAGGATCTGAGAGGGAGTCGATTATTCGGGAGGTAATTTCAATGAACACAAGAAGGGAGAGTTGGAAAGAGAAAAAAAGAAGGGTAAGAAGAAGAAGAGAAAAAGGGTGATATTGAATAGAATAGTGTTCTGAAAAACTATGGCAGCTCTGGGGGGAACTTAGGCTCTTTAGTCTAACTAGATCCCATTTGTCTATTTTGGCTTTTGTTGCCATTGCTTTTGGTGTTTTAGTCATGAAATCTTTGCCCATGCCTATGTCCTGAATGGTATTGACTAGGTTTTCTTTTAGGGTTTTTATGGTTTTAGGCCTTACATTTAAATCTTTAATCCATCATGAGTTAATTTTTATATAAGATGTAAGGAAGGGATTCAGTTTCAGCTTTCTGCATATAGCTAGCCAGTTTTCCCAACATGGTTTATTAAATAGGGAATTCTGTCCCCATGGCTTGTTTTTGTCAGGTTTGCCAAAGATCAGATGGTTGTAGATGTGTGCCATTGCCTCCAGGGCCTCTGTTCTGATCCATTGGTCTATATCTCTGTTTTGGTACCAGTACCATGCTGTTTTGATTACTGTAGCCTTTTAGTATAGTTTGAAGTCAGGTAGTATGATGCCTACAGCTTTGTTTTGTTGTTGTTGTTGTTGTTGTTGTTTTTGCTTAGAATTGTCTTGGATATTTGGGCTCTTTTTTGGTTCCATATGAAATTTAAGGTGTTTTATTCCCAATTCTGTGAAGAAGGTCAATGGTAGCTTGATGGGGATAGCGTGGAATCTATAGATTACTTTGGGCAGTATGGCCATTTTCACAATAAAGATTCTTAGCCATGAGCATGGAATGTTTTTCCATCTGTTTATGTCTTCTCTTATTTTCTTAAGCAGTGGTTTGTAGTTCCCCTTCAAGAGGTCCTTTACATCCCCTGTAAGTTGTATTCCTAGGTATTTAATTCTCTTTGTAGCAATTGTGAATGGGTGTTTACTCATGATTTTGCTCTCTGTTTGTCTGTTATTGTTGTATAGGAATGCTTGTGATTTTTGCACATTGATTTTGTATCCTGTGACTTTGCTGAAGTTGCTTATCAGCTTAAGGAGATTTTGGGCTGAGATGATGGGGTCTTCTAAATATACAATCATGTTGTCTGCAAGTAGAGACAATTTGGCTTCCTCTTTTCCTATTTGAGTATCATTTATTTCTTTCTCTTGCTAATTTAAATAATATTCTTAGGATTTTCAACCCTAAAAAATTGGCAGGGTGGACACTCATTACTCTGTAAGTGTCTTCAAAGTTATCTCTTCCTATTTCTCTTAGTTTCTATCAGATTTTTCTATTCTTTCTCTTTCTTTCTCCCTAGGTGGAGAAATGAACTGTCTCTTTACTTCTGACTTTGAAATACTTAGACTAGCAGTACAGTGTTTGTAATCTTTGTATTGACCTCAGTAATATCTCTTAAGAAATGCTCCCTGGTAAACTTAACTTAGTATTCTTAGGAGACACTCCAGTTACAGAGTGAAATGTTAAAGAAACATGACCATGGTACCTACTAATCTGATTTATTTTAGATTTCTGATGTAGCATGATATAGGTATATTATTAGTAAATTTGATGAAAAATTAAGTACAGGACTTAGATATCACCAGCACAAAGAAATAATCTCTAGATCACCTTTTTCTTCCAAAGCATATAATCACCATTTATTACCCTATTACTTCTTCCACTTCATGTAATTCTTTTGATAACACTCTAAAGCTGCTAGCTGGTAAATAAACACGAAGCATGGATGAAAAACTTGCTGAGTTTTGGCAGGCCCTTTTTACTTTACAGCAAAAAGGCAATATTTGAATATTTTATGTACTTTATAAAATTAAATTTGTCATTGGTTACCTAATATTCTTTCCTATAGGAACTACAATTTTTGCATGATTATAATAAAAAAGTGATAAAAATAAGCAAATAAAAGAACACAAAGGTTTCCTTTTCTTCAAACATAATAACTATAAATGTTCCACAAAGAAATACATTTGTATGAATGTAGTAGCAGTAGTAACTTCTTGATTTTTCAAATTTTAGAACTGTCATTTCACATTCAGTCAGAAACATCATATTCATTTTTGTTAACTTGGAATTCTTTTAAAAAATCATGGACTTTAATGTAAGTACCCCATGATGTTTCCTAATTAATAGCAACTATAGTTAAAAAACAAACAAACAACAAAAAAAAACAGAAATTAGTGGAAAAAGATTAATAAATTCCAGTTAATTTTTGTTTTCTTCTTTGGCAAGGTCTAACATTAATTAGAAAGACTGGTTAGTGTTCAGTGAGAACTTAGTATCAAGAAAATCTCACAAACATCATTCCAAGGCTAGCCATGGAATACTGCTTATGTACCATATTTTTATGTGAAATCACAAGTTTTTAGCATCTGTTAACTTAGTTGGGCTTAGATTTATGTTTACTTCAATTATTAAACAAGGGAATACAGGAGACAAAGAATTATGAATTTCTAAAGAAAAAAGGCTTTATGATGTGACTGAGAAAAAAATAGCATTATTGAAATTTGGTCTCCAAGTATGTAAATGTGTAAATGACACATTATAATATCTCACCATAATAGAAACATTCATCAGTTACCAAGTTTAATCATCAATCTATTGTGGTATATGTTAGAATATGTGAAATTTAAATTATGTTCAGGACACAGATTAGAGTTTATAAAAATAACAAAAACTCAAGGAAATATTTCTATAAAATTATTTTACTTATTTAGACAGTTTCTAGTCTCTTGGCTATATCTGATTCAGTACTTAAGCTTTATAGTTCAATAGTCTAGATAAGACTATCCTTGGATTTTATGGCACATAAATACAGAGCATTGTATTGGAAATCACATAACGGTTGTTTGTTCAGTTTGGTGTATGAACACAATTCTTAGTATTAGTAAAATAAAATATTTATTACAGATGAGTTCCTAAGAGACCTGAGGCCTTAACTATGGAGCCACGAAGTCTGATTAAATGCATGAAAGTACATAGCATTACCGTGGGCTCTCAGAGAGCTACAAATCCTGCTTGTCTTCCTTAACAGTTTAGCTCTTAACTCCTGTAATATGTCCCCTATTTGATCACAGCACTGAAACAAGAGAAGCGTATCTGAAAACTCAACTACAAATCAATTCAATTTACTATATTTTAGCTACAAGATAAAGCTTGATAAAGCTCCAGTGTATATAAAACACACACACATATGTCAACAGTGTGCTCTTACATTGCCTTCAAATCAAATTACATGGATATTTAACTGAATAATAATTCCATTACAGTAAATTTTAAATGCAAGATACTTTTGATGAAAACAGATTGCTCTTATTGACCTTTATTATTGGCTATTTTGAGTGGCATTAATATAATATATAACCTGAAGTTTCATTCCTATACATCTTCAGCATACATAAAACTATGCAGTTGAAAATATGTATTTCTATAAAATTTGTATTCTATGCATGCTTTTAAAGAAATAAAATCTTACTTTTGAGTCTATTGTGATGACTTGGGAAGAATATGATGCTCATTTATCTTAGATTAATTCATTATTTAATATTCAAATGTATCGTCATAACAATTAATGCCTAGGAGAAAATTCTCTGAATGTGGGGCTGCAATAGTCAAAGCTGAGGAGCTTCAGAAGTAAAAGCAGCCAGAATTAATACAGTTTAGGTAAGATAGCTGAATTAGGGAGTTAGAAAAGCCTGTTCAAGCCACTTTACGATCCTTGGGAAATGCTTGCATGAGAATGCTTCTCACAGTGCATGACGTGATCTTTTTTATTTGAATAGACTAGGAGACAGAACCAGCAATACCTTTTTTTGGGATATGAAATATAAGTTATAAGAAGTGGGAACAAATACGTGATGTGAAAGACTGGACCAGTAAAGAAAGAAAATTTCAGGAAGGGCAATATCTTGCTTCCATGCTGGATTGTAACCAAGATTACATAGAAAAGTTAATTAGACCAAAAGTTGTGGCACTGAAAATATCTCAGGCTCCAAATTACTTTACCACTCAGTAAATGTACACGATACATTTCCTTCATCATTTTGCATTTTAATTCAAAGACAAAAGAACCAGAAAGCATACATACTCAAAATGTCCTAATTCAGTCCAGTCACTTTAGCTGTACAAGAAGTATTTCCCTCAACGCTAAAATATAACCAATACTTACTTTGAAGAGCTACCACAAGAATCAGAAACAATATATATAAAGTCTCCTGTAGTATACTCCTGCAGTGTACTCAGTGTACTCAATAAATTGTAAAAAAAGTTTGTTTCTATAAAAATCCCCACACGCAATTAAAAGGAAGATGAATAGAAACACCTTTAGCCTTGTTTAGTTTCACATACTAATTATTATGTGCTATATCTTCTATAGTTTATGACAGCAGCAGTGTAGAAATATCGATTCTGTGATAATCTCTCCAGCATGAATGCTAAAATTCTTTACATTCATCCATTAAATTAATGGATGCCTACTATGTGCCAGATCCTATGCTAAGCAAAACAGTTACAAAGGTGAGTAATTAAGTTCTTATCATGGTAGTTTACTCTCTAAGCAATGGAGTCAGGAATATAATTGCATAGCTAAATATCATAATACCTATAAAGTAGTTTTGTATCTAATGCTATGGTAAGAAGGACTATGCATTTTTAAGGAAAGTGTTTAATCATTTTCATAAAACATAAAAGCTGATTATGTTCATTTAAATGTGACTAAAATAAGCTTTTAGATTTTACTAGAAAAATAAATCTCATTTAGCTTCATAGATAAAATGTTGGGGTGAAATTTTCTGCTCTAATTGTAGTAGCTCAGAAACCTAGAATTTCCAATCTTAACAATTGTCCTCTGCAAAACCATTTTAGAATTTCCGACTGAAGGAGTCTACACAGCATAAAAAGCTAAAGTACAATCTTATTTTTTTAATTTTATTTTCTAAATGTTAAAATACAATCTTATTAATGGCACTCGATAATCATCAGTGCAGATTCTACAGACCTGGCCACATGGCGTAAGCAAAGAGGTCTACATTGGAATTTCCCATTTCCTTCCCTATGATTAAAGAAGTGCCTGGCTTAATGATCCTCCATATTTCATCTGCAGCTATGATAAAACAGAATGACATTTATCCAGACTTGTGTCAAAGGGGCATGCCCTATCAGAATCCTTAGCAGGACTTAGAGAGAGGTATGTTTAAGAGGTCTGTTTAAGCCTGACTCATTGTGCTTATCATCTGCAAGTACAAGATAAACTTGCTAGGGCTTTGATATGTAAGGATCAGTAGTCACACCTGAGAGTAAAAAGAACTACAAGCACATCACGAAATCTGACAATTGAGATGTAGAAACCTCTCTGCTTTTATATTGCTGTTTGTGTGTATATAGGAAGAGCTGGCCAGGAGGGGAGGGTGGAAACACTGCAGATCAGACACATAGAGAAAGGAAACCATATATCACCCCATTAAACAAAAAAATGCTAATAATTAAGAAGGGCATAATAATCATAATTAACTCACTAAATTGGAGATTGAGTTTTCTACATCTGACTCTTCATGTCTATAATTAATTTATAATATTCTGATTCTGTATTTATGTATAATTAAAAACTTAAAAGCTTATTTTGGAAGGTTGTTAATATTTATTAAAATATAACATTTAAGTCATACATTCCCCTATTTCTGTTGTTTAGCTTTAGTAGTTCTATTATGGTATAACTGAAATCCAGTAATCTAAAAATTTATGTATATATACATATATATACATATATACCCATCCTTGAAATTGTTTTCACCACAGTAAAGATAATGCAGATTCTAGAGACGTGGCCACATGGTGTAAGCACGGAGTCTACACTGGAATCTCTCATTCCCATTTCTGTGATTAAAGTAGTAGCTGGCTTAATGACCCGCCACATTTCATCTGCAGTTATGATAAAACAGAACGATATTTAGCCAAGTCTATATCAAAGGGGCATGCCCTATCAGAATCCCTAGCAGGACTTAAAGAGAGATGTTGAAGCCTGCCTCCGTGTGCTTATCACCTTTCATGAATATATTCATTACCCACCGTGGAAGTTCCTTGTCTCTCCTTGGTAGTCCCTCTCTCAAGCCCCTCCTCCCAACCCCCATGCCATCACTCATCTGTTTATTGTCACTACAGATTAATTTACATTTTCTATAACTTAAATTAACATAGTCATAAAAGTTCTCATTTTCCTCTCCTTTTTCATTCAGTGTGATTATTTTAAGATTTATCAATGCTATTTTTCAATAGTTCATTACTCTTTTTGTGGGTGGTTGTGAAAATTAGTTTTCTACGTCAACTTAACTGGGTCATAGGATGCTCAGATATCTGGTTAAAAATCGTTTCTGGGTGTGCCTGTGAGAATGTTTCCAAAAGATATTAATAATTGAATGGGTGGGCTGAGTAAAGCAGGTGGTCCTCACTAATGAGGGTGGGCATCATTCAATTTGTTGAGAGCCTGAGTAGAACCAAAAGGTGGAAGAAAGTTAAATAAACTGTGCCTGACCATTGAGCTGGGGTATTGATCTTCCGCTGTACTTGGTGCTTATGGATCTCAGGCGTGCAAATCAAGACTAGAATTCACACCATCAGGTTTCTAATTGTCAGGCCTTTGAGCTGTATTACCAGCTTTCCTGAAACTCCAGCATGAAAAAGGCAAATTATGAGACTTCTCCGTCTCTTTAATCTTATGAGCCAAAACCTAATAGATCTCTTTGTATGTATAACTTCTTGGTCCTATTACTCTAGACAACCCTGTGTAATGTAGTAGTATTCCATTACATGGATATACAAAATTTGTTTCTCCATTCAGTTGTTGATGGACATATGGATTGTTAGCTATTTCAGTAGGCTGTGGATACTCATGTATAAGTCTCAGTATGAACATATGCATTCATTCTTTGTAAATAGCTAGAAGTAAAAATTCTGCATTATTAGGAAGTTTATGATTAACTCTTTAAGAACCTGCCAAAGTGAGTTCCAAAATAATTATGCATTTACATTCCCACTAACTCTGTATGAAAACTACAGTTGCTTCACATGCTTGCCAAAACTTCAGTCTTTTTAATTCTATTCATTATAATAGGTATGTTACAGCATCTCATTATGTTTTATTTTGCATTTCCCAAAGACTGATTATATTGAGAATCTCATCATGCGGTTGTCATCTCTGTATCTTCTTAGTGAAATGTTTATGCAAATCTTCTGACAACTTTTTTTATGGAGTTGTTTTTATATTCTTAAGTTTTGAGAATTCTTCATGTATTCTAGATGTGGGTCCCTTATCAGATATTTGGTTTAAAATTATTTCCTTCCCATGTGTGGCTTGTCTTTTCATTCTTTTAACAAAATGTCTTGAAAACCAGAAGTTCATAAATTTAGTATTATAAGTATAATTTAGGTTGTTTTTTTTAATGGATTCTCATTTTGTTGTTACATCAAATCTTGATTGAATCTGAGGTCACCAATATTTTCATCTACATTTTCAAATAAAGATTTATAAAACATTTGGAGCAATTTATTTTTACCTATGGTGCAAGAAATAGATTGATTTTCAAATTTCTGTTTGTTTTGGCATATGCATATTTAATAGCTCTAGCACCATGTATTGAAAAGAATATCTTTCTCAAGTGAAATGTTATTGCCTCTTTGTTGAATATCCCTTAATCTAATATACGTGTGCCTGCTTTTGAATTATGTATTATGTTTCATGGATCTGTGTGTCCATTTTTAAACAAATAATGTATTGCTTTGATGATGCCTATTGAAATTGGTCCTCAAAGTTGTTCTTTTTCAAAATTGTTTTGTCTATTCTAGCTTTTTAAAACTTCTATAAAAGTTTCAGAATCAATGTCATTTTTTGAAAAAAGGTAAATGTGATTTTAATTCTAATTGCACTCAATCTATAGATCAACTTTGAAATATTCGAAATTTTAAAATATTGAGAATTTTAATTCATGGACATGTATATTTCTCCATTTACTTAAATCTTTACTTTTGCTTAGGCAGGTTTTACTATTTTGGGATACAAGTTCTGCTTGCCTTAGCTCTATTTTAAAATATTTCACTGTATTGGGGTTATTGTGATATTTTCAATTTTTAATTAATTTGATCATTGCTAAAATAAAGAAACATAGTTGATTTTTATTTACTGATTGTGTATCTTGCTGCCTAACTCACTTATCAGTTCAAGGAATGTTTTTGAAGATTCCAGAAGATTTTGTATATAAATGATCATTCTGTCTAAAAAATGAACAGTTTAATTCATTTTGTTTTGTTTTTTTAATCTGTATGTATAAATAAAATGTATGTGAAGTAAATAGCCTTAAGGTTAAGAGAGGAGAATGGAATTATACTATAATAAATTGTTATACTGTCATCAAAACAGTATAATAACTTAAAGGTAAAGTGTGATAATTTAAAATGGATAATATCAATTTTGAAGCAACCCTTAAGTTAAAAAAAAATAGAGTTAATAAATCAAAAGAGAAAAAAATTGAAATTATTAAAAAAACAATGGATCTAAAATAAGGCAGAAAATGTGGAAAAGCAGAGTAAAGAACAGAAGAGGCAACAGAAAACAGAAAGATTATACACTTAATTATATCAATGATAATTTAAAACATAAATGGATTAACCAGAGGTTTGCCAACATTTTCTAAAAAGAGCCAAATAGTAGTAAATATTTTTAGCTCCCTGAGCCATATGGATTCTGTTGCAACTATTCAACTCTGCCATTATAGCATAAAAGCAGCCATACAGTATGTAAATGAATGGGCATGGCTGTGTTTCAGTAAAATGTTATTTGTGAAAAACAGGCAAGCAATATTTGGCCCATGAATTATATTTTCTCAACCCTTATGCTAAACACTTGAATTAAAAGGCAGTGATTAAAAAATAAAAACGAGTATGACCTATATGCCAACCACAAGGAGCAAGCTTTAAGTATAAACACATGAATAGGTTAAAAGTAAACTGATAAAAAATAGTTTCTTCATGAAAACACTAACCAAAAGAATGCTACAGTGATTATAGCAATATCAGAAAATGTTTATTTCAGAGGAAAGAATATCACCCAAGGCAGTAAAAAAAGTAATTTCAAAAGATAAAGGTCATCAAAGAGAACCCGAAATTCTAAATATTAATGTAATAATAATGTAATTTCAGGAAATATAGGAAAAAATCCTGATCAAATAAAATAAAAAATTAACAAATATTTAAATATACTTGGTGTTTTAATAACTTGTTCTCAATAATTAATGGAACAGAGAGAAAATCATTAAAGATGTAGAATACCTGAACATTATTAATCAACTTTACCTATTTAACATTCATGGGATACGTCATCCCAAAACAGCAGAGTACATATTCAACTCAAAAGCACAAGGAAAAAAGAAAGCACAGTGAAAGATATACCAAAATTTGAACCATAAATTGAATTTCTGTCTGTTGTAGTCAAACAATAATAAAAGGATAAAAGATATGACCAGGTGGTATTTATCTTAAGAATATAAGGTTGATTGAACACTCAAAAATAAAAATTCAAATCTTCCATATTAACAAGGACACACACACACACACATACACACACACCCCTATGATTGTCTCAGTGGATGTAGAAAAAATCATTTGACAGAATCTAATATCATTCTTGATTTAAAACAAACAAAAAAATAAAATAAAAAGCTCTTGGAAAACTGAAAATAAAAGATAACTTAATAATGGGGACCTACCAATAACCTAAAACTAGCTTCATACTTAATGTTATGAAAAAAGAATGACTGTTCTCAGCAATCCTATTTAGCACTGTACTGAAGTTTCTAACCAATAAAATAAGGCATAAATAATTCAAGTGATATTTAAAAATAGGCAAAATTTTACATGCACAAGACATTACTATATATGTACAAGAAAAGTGTAGGAGGCTAGGTCCTCAGATGACCTTGCCTGCCCAGTTTTTCCTGCTATTACTTGCAATTCCAGGGCAGAATGTACCAAAAATGCAACAACCTGAAAGAAGGAAGAGGTTTTCCAACAATGTAGGCAGTATCCTCATTAGTTGGGGACCAGAATGTGCTGTAACAGTTGTGCTCAGTGATCCAAGTGACACCCAGGGCATATATACCTAGGTGAAGGGCTTCTAGGGTCCTTCAGTTGAGGTGTGACATAGGGCAAGAGCAGAGGAGACTCCATCCATCCTAGCCAACTTTCCTGGGACTTGAAAACCAACTTGACATGAGTCCTACTCTTCTGCTTATCTTCCATACATCGCTGTGAATATTAGATCTCCTTTACTAACTCCTGTGAGTGTTCCGTCTCACCAGACTTATGCAGTTGGGAGAGATACTGGGGTTCCTCTTTTGCACCTCTCTACTATCTTCATGGTGTTAGAACTACTACAACAGCTAGGCCTATATTAAACTTATGAACCTGTGCAAGAAGCTACTATGATAAGTGAATTTTGCAAAGTTTCAAGATAGGATGTCAACATATAAATATCAGTTCTACCATGTCTTTAGCAATAAATAGCAATAAAATTAATTTTAAAGTAATATTTTCATTGAATACAAATGGAAATTGCTTTGAGATAGATATAACAATATATGTACAAGAACTGTACTTTAAAACTATTAAAAATTGCTGACAGAATTTAAAGAAGATCTAAATAAATAGTGAGATTTATCATGGTCATGCTTATGAGTACCCAATAGTAAGATATTAATTTTCTGCAAATTTATCAATAGATTCAGGACAATTCAAAACCTCATCAGAATTTTTTATAGAAATTAATGCTTCTATTCTAAAATTCATAAGGAAATGTTAAGTTTCTTGAATGATTGAAATAACTTGGAGAAAAGTAACTAATTGTATGCTAGCGGTACCTAATTTCAAGACTCAGAAAGCAATACTAAGCAAGAGGCTATAGTTTTGACGTAAACATAAATGAACAGATCAGAGGAATAGAATACAGAATCCATAAACAGATCCATGTAAATATGGACAACTTGTTTTTGAAAATGTTGTAAAAGCAATTCAGTAGGAAAAGGCAATTATTCTCCACAAATGGTGCTGGAACAACTAACAGTCTTTATACACAAAAAAGAACAGAAATTTGTACCTTCCATTATATATAAAAATTAACTCTAAATGCATCATAATTATAAATGTCAAGGCTAAAACTATAAAAATTGTGAGATAAGCATATTTTACCTTGATTTATGCAAAGATTCCTTACATATAGCACCAAAAGCATAATTCATTATAGAAAACATTGATGAAATGAACGTTCTCTACATATAAACCTCTTCTTTTAGAAAGTAAACAAAAAGATGAGCCAGAGACTAGAAGGAAATACTTGCTAAGCATATTTTCTGTATCCAGAATATACACGCAAACTGTCAAAACTCAATAAAACAACTTTTAAAAATGGTCACTGAATTTAAGAAGACATTTAAAACAGATTAATAATAGCAAAAAGCACACGAAAAGATACTCAGTATCATTAGTCATTAGGAAAATGCAAATTAAAATCAAAATGAGCCAGGCGCAGTGGTTCACGCCTGTAATCAGCACTTTGGGAGGCTAAGGCAGGTAGATCACCGGAGGTCAAGAATTCGAGACCAGCCTGGCCAATATTGCAAAACCCTATCTCTACTAAAAATAAAAAATAATAATAATAATAAAGTAGCCAGGTGTGGTGACGGGCTTCTGTAATCTCAGCGACTCAGGAACCTAAGGTAGGAGAATTGCTTGAACTCGGCAGGTGGAGGTTGCAGTGAGCCGAGACTGTGCCACTGTACTCCAGCCTGGGTGATAAGAGCAAGACTCCATCTCAAAAAAATAAAATAAAATTAAGAATAAATAAATAAATAAAACCACAATGAGATGAAAGTTCACAGTATTGGATCAGATAAAATTAAAAACACTGATCATACCAAGTGCTGGCAATGCTTCAGAAAAGCTGAAACTCTCATCCTACTGGTGAGATTGTACAATGCTACAACTAGGTTGGAGAACAGTTTGGCAGTTTCCTAAAAGTTAAACCTACACATCCTACATGATTTGGCCATTCTGCTCTTAAACGTTTACCTCCAAGGAAAGAAAGCTTATGTTAATTGTGCACATATATTCACGGTAGCATTATTTTTAATAACCAAAATCCAGGAAAACATTACAAATATTCATAAACAGGTAAATGGTTAAACAAATGGTGATACAGTCAAGCCTTGTTATTTGTGGATTTCATATCTATGAACCCAGCTACTGGCTAATACTTATTTGTAATCCCAAAGTCGATGTTTGCAGAGCTTTCCCGGGCATTTGAGCATACGTGCATGCACAGAACTGTGACAAATTTGAGTCACCCACCACAGAGTTCTTAATTGAAGATGAACAAGCCAGAATACGCTATTCCTTCTTGTTTTAACTTTCATGTTGTCTCCTTTCAGCAGTGTATTTAGTGCCATGTTTTTGCATTTTTTGTGCTTTTTGTCAGTGATTATGCTGCTTAAAATGACACCCAGGCACACTGCCGAAGTGCTGTTTAGTGATGTGCCTCGTGAAGTTAATATGCCTATTAAATAAGCTTCATTCAGGGATGAGTGATAGTGCTATTGGTCAGGAGTTCAATGTTAGTAAATCAACAATATGTATTAAGGTGTCTATAAACATAAACCCACATAAAACAGGGTTATGTATTGATTTGGTTGATGAACATACTGAGGGCAGAAGCTGGCAGAAAATGATTCAGTGTTTAATAATTCCTTGTTTGTGGGCACTTTATAGAAAGTAACTAACTTAAAAAATGGAAATCCACTGTATACCCATACAATGGAGTACAACATAGCAATAAACCAGAATGAACTATACACGTAATATAGACCTCCTAATAATTACACTGAGTGAAAGAAGTCAGGGAAAATAAGTATACTATATGATTATATTTATACAAAACTCTAGAAAATGCAAACAAATTTATAGTGATGAAGCAGATAAGTAGTTGCATGGGAAAAAAGTAGGTGTGGGAAAAGCAGAAAGAGCTGTATAAAGGGGTAATGAATATTGCTATCTTGATTTGGATGATGGTTTTACAGATATAAACATGCATAAAAGTGGCAAATTTCATGTTTTAAATGTGTTTATATATATATATATAACAATTATACTTCAAAAAATCTTTTCCAAATATAGATTGTTAACAATGATATTATGTAGAAACAAGAAAGAGAATGTAACTGTGTAAAGCCTGTAAGATATAAAGTTTAGGATGTCAGTAAAATACATGAATGTAATATACTAAGAATGAAATTTCTAACTTCTGCTGGAGTACATTCTTTTGTGCTTAGTTATGACCAGTTTTTAATTTTGTTTCCCTGTTTTCAGTGTCCTGTCATATTATCTATGCTTCTTTGTTTCTTAGATGTTCCCACTGAAGCATAGAATGTTCTTAAGCTTAAAATAATTTCTTTATGATAATTCATCATTATGATGCTTATACTAATTTATGAATTTTCCTGAAAAATTGCAATGTAAGCCATATGATTACAGCACATAGTTACATTCCATTGTTAGACAAGAAAATTAACAAAATCTTTATGCATGCTTTTTCTCCTATATTTTTTATTGTAATAAATAGCAATTATGACTTTCGTTTTCTTAAAAACAGCAAAGAGATGATATTTAACAGTGTATTTCACCTGTCTTAGTCTTAAATGTTATTTGGTTGTAGCTAAATACCACGTGTTTAAATGTCAATGAAAAGGCTATTTGACAGATTACTGGTTATAACAAACTAATTTTTATAATGATTCTTTAATAAGAATATATGTAGACACTAACCAGTCATTTTATTATTATATATTAATCATTATTATTACATAACTCATGTTTATTTGACTGTATATTTTTATATGAAGAAAAAACTGAATTATATATTAGGAAGTATAACATATTTAGTGTACAAAAATCAGGCTATAACCTCCCATTTTTCAGCAAATGAACTACAACTACATAAAATATGATTTTCATGTTGTCATAAATACTTTATTGTTTTTCTTGATGAAAAGTCAAATAGCTTTTTAAAATATGTAATGCTGATTTCTCAAAGAATTGATCACATTTGCCATTAAATTCAATGCCATTAATAATGAAAATAAAATAACTAAGTTACTAAAAAGCTGTAAACTACTGATTCAGACTTTTGATTCTGTTTATTGCATGTATATTCATTTTAATTTCATTTACTGAGGAAACGTTTCTAATTTAAACCCTTAGCCTTCCTTATGATGTTTACTTTTTTGAACTATATCTTCACTAAACCCAGTTTACAATTTTATACTATTTGTATTCTGATTGAAATGGTTGCAAAATTTTTCTACTAGTAGAGAAACATACAACATTCTTGACTAATTTATGAATAGTGAAGAGATTAATGCATTTTTAACAACAAAGTATGATAATTCAATTTGGCAACATATTCATTCTAGGGAGGCCTATATACAATTTCTGGATTTAATCTATAGCATATAAATTAGTGAACATATTGATTAACTTTAGCATGAGGGTAATAAGCATTTTGATAGTGTCTGTTGGGTCATTTAGTTCTTAGCTTAAGAAAGTAACCTCATTTTCATCTAATCTTTTGAAAATATTTTAAAGCAATTTAAGATTCAATGCAATTTTTATTAAAGTACCAAAGACATTCTTCACAGAATTTTTTTAAATCTAAAATTTATATGAAACCACAAAGACCCTTAATAGCCAAAATAATTCTAAGCAAAAGAATAAAGCTGGAGCTATCATCATACTAGTGGACTTACAATTTTACTACAAAAATATAGTAATTAAGTCAGCATGATACTGGCATAAAGACAGACACATATATCAATGGAACAAAAAAGAAAGCCCAGATCTAAACTCATGCAGTTATAGCCAACTTGACTTCTACAAAGGTGCCAAGAGCATACGACGGGGCGCGCACAGTTTCATTAATAAATTGTGCTGGGAAAACAGAGTAACTATATGCAGAAGAATATAACTAGATCCCCGTCTCTCACCACACACAAAGATCAAATGGAAAACGGGTTAGAAATCTAAACATGAGACATGAAACTGTGATACCACCGGAAGAAAACATTGTGGAAATGCTTCAGGACACTGAGCAAATAAATTTTGTGTAAGGACTCAACAGCACAGATAAACAAACAAAAGTTGACTGATATGACTATATCAAGCTAAAAAGCATCTACACAGAAAAAAAAATCAACTAGGTAAAGAGAGAACCCCTAGAATGGAATAAAATAATTGGAAACTACCCATCTGACAAGGACTTTTGACCAGAATCTATACAACTCAATAGCAAAAACACCAAATAATCTGATTAAAATATAGGCAAAATACCTGAACAGACATTTCTCAAAAGACATATAAATTGCCAACAAATATATGAAAATAAAATATTCAACATCTCTAATCATTAGAAAAATTCAAATTAAAACTACAATTAGATATATATTTTCTAATCCTAGTTAACATGACTTTTATTAAAAAGATAGGAAATACATTGCAGCACTGTTTACAATAGCAAAGACCTGGAACCAACCCAAATGCCCATCAATGATAGACTGGACAGGGAAAATGTGGCACATATACACCATGGAATACCATGCAGCCATAAAAAACAATGAGTTCATGTCCTTTGTAGGGACATGGATGAACCTGGAAACCATCATTCTCAGCAAACAGACGCAAGAACAGAAAATCAAACACCGCATGTTCTCACTCACAGGTGGGTGTTGAACAATGAGAACACACGGAC
>PVKP010011607.1:45304-60960 GCA_004027715.1 Plecturocebus donacophilus | reverse complement strand
ACAGGGTCTCTCCCTCTCTCACCCAGGCTGGAGTGCAGTGGCACGATCTCAGCTCACTGCAACCTGTGCCTCCTAGGCTCAAGTGATCCTCCCACTTTAGCCTCCCAAGTAGCTGGGACTACAGGTGCAAGTCACCATACCCGGCTAATTTTTGTATTTTTAGAAGAGCTGGAGTTTCGCCACGTTGCCTGGGCTGGTCTCAAACTCCTGACCTCAAGTGATCCACTCGCCTCGGCCTCCCAAAATGCTGGGATTACAGACATGAGCCACCACACCCAGCCGAGAATGCCCGTTTCTGACAAGCTCCCAGGTGATGCCTTTGCTGCTGGTACTGAGAACAACATGCTGAGAAGCATTGCCCCAGCGTGCTGCATGTAGTGGGCAGTTCTTTAGTGTTTATGTATCCTAAAAAGATCAACTGAAATTATGTTCTTACATAAAACAGTTTTCATCTAGTTTTACTAGATTTTTACAGGCTGTTTACAAGAACAAAAATTAATATAGAATTTTTGAACATATTTTTCTGAAAACATAAAAACTAGAATACTCTTTAATTCTAAATTGTAGATTTGTAGCATACTTAGTAAAGCTAGCAACCAATTTTTATTTGCAAAAGATTAGCTATCAAATGGACACTTATTTCTCCTCTATTATTAGTTTTCTTATGACTTACCTTATCCTTTGTCCTTTTCTGTAAATTATCAACCTTTGGAGAAATAGGATTTTACATTTTTGCAAATGAGTTGCCAATGTATTAAGACCAAAACATCATTATTAAGGAGTATGGAGCATTATTTACTGACTGTCAGATAACAGAAAACCCAAAAAGGAGGGTGGGGGAGTGAAGAAAGCCTTGCCTTGGGAAAAATACTTCACCAAGTGCTCTGGTAGCTTTTTTCTCAAGCCCATTCAGTATCCTTCAAGGATAACTTTTTCATACTTTTGGTTTGATTCTGCTAGCTTTATGACAGAGGTTATAATACTCTTTTCTCCTCTCTTCTTCTTTGACATGTTATGTTGTCTTTTTTTTCTTTTTTAACTCCTTCACACTCTTACAAAGCTTCAGGGCTCTATTGAATTCACCAAAATGGAGTCAGCTCTGGTGAGACTATGTAATACTCAAGAACATTAATATAAAACCATAGCTCTTTACTGGGCTTTCATTTAAAGGGAAGTCCCAAAGAACAAAATGGCACTAACATTGTGTTTCCATCCGAGACAAGACCTCACATGTTCAGGTGCAGCCACGTATTCATGCAGCTCTCAACTGATTCATGATTTGCACTTTGTGCATCTAATTATTAAAATGAAACTCTACAGGTGAGCTGAAGTAACATACTTCATATTTAAAATGTTCACAGCAATTTGACCACAGAAAACTTTCTCATCTGAAATCAGGATACGATTTTTTCTTAATGTAAGCAGAGAAAAAACTCAATGTTTTATTTCAAATTTCAGTAAATTCAGGTAGGCCTAATTAAGACATGACTATTACTACAAATCCTCTTACTCCTTGCCAGAAGTTAGATAGACTAGTGATTAGATTTTAAAACATTTTCCTTTCTTGAATAAGGAAAATTGTGCGCCTCGAAGAGAAAAGTAAATATGGAAATATGTTCATAGTTCAGTTGCATAAAATAGACACATTAAGTGAGTTGAATGCTTAGTATCTTTTGGTAAACAGCATTTTGTCAACAGACTTTTCATTTGGCTATAGAATCTTGTTTTTTCCAAATAAAAACTTTGCAATTGGGAAAGTTATTCCTCCATTCAGCACACTTTTTAAACTTATGACTAGGGGAAACGTAGCTATATAGTCATCAGTTTTCAGGATTTTCTTTTCTGTTCTAGAAAAGCTATTTTTCCTGTCCTGATTTTAAGTGTATATTCTAGCAAATCATTGAGTCCTGTACAGCCATTGAATTATCACCAACACATTTGAGATACACAGTGGGCTAACGACAAACCAAATGTTATGGATAATACCTACTCCAAGCCAGACATTGTTCTAAGGATCTGTCATAGTTAATCCTCACTGCTACCCTGTTTCTGTGCCTGATTTACAGACAGGGACAGACGCACAGAGAGGTTAAATGACTTGTCGTAGGTCTTATGGTGAGTGGCAGAGCCTGGATTTTTAGCTCAGACCCCTCTCAGAGTGAAGAAATCTTCTGTGTGGCGATTTTATCTAATACCTTCAGGAATTGTTACTTCGGATGAGAATTCTTACCTATTTTATGAGATTAGTCTTCGGCCCTTTTTAATACATTCTACCAGTTTATCTGATGTTTACTTTGTTCCCATTTATAATTCAAATACAATATAAACCTTTTATTCATTTAGTCTTCAGCATTTTAAGTACTGGATACAAATATTAAAGATTTGGCTTTGAATTTAATAAATGAAACCAAAAAGTCTATTCACTAACATCTTTTGATTTAGTAATTTTCGCAGAATCCATGACTGCTATCCCTTCTAGTTTCAGTTGTGCTTATATATTATAATATTAACTTCATGAATCCACCTGTCAATTTGCATTTCAGTTATAAGGTATATTTTAAGTGATATCTATATATTGTATCCATATATTCCATTGAAAGGTGAGAATTAGAAAGTGGTAAAATAAAAATGTGTATAAAGTAAGAACTTTCTAAAAAGACCTAGTTTAGCTAAATATATGACAATATAAAATTTCTGCCCAGTGTTTTATTATACTTTGCCTAATGACCTTTAAATTTAACTGAAATTAAAACTACTTTTGCAATTGATTTTTTTTTTTTTTTTGAGACGGAGTCTTGCTCTGTCGCCAGGCTGGAGTGCAGTGGTGCAATCTTGGCTCACTGCAACCTCCGCCTCCTGGGTTCAAGCGATTCTTCTGCCTCAGCCTCCTGAGTAGCTGGGACCACAGGCATGTGCCACCATGCTCAGCTAAATTTTGTATGTTTTTAGTAGAGACAGAGTTTCACCATGTTGGCCAGGATGGTCTCAATCTCTTGATCTTGTGACCCGCCCACCTCGGCTTCCCAGTGTGCTGGGATTACAGGCGTGAGCCACCTTTGATAACATCCCAAGCACTAATTATTGACTTCAAGGAAGCCACGTATTGCAAGTCATTGCTTAGCCTTTCACGTCTTTGTGTTGATAAGATAATGGAATGGGTAGTCTTGTAGTATTTGCTTATGGGAATGCTAGTTTAAGAAGAATGCCTTATTTAGAACATATGATACCAGATTGACTTGTTACAAATGGTTCCAAGAATCAATCTAAAAAGTTTATAATTATGTGAATTATTTTTTCTCTTTTATGATATGTTTTAATGAGATGTGTGTTCTTATATTTTCTTAGTAAAATTTTCTTAAGCATAAAAATGCTTTACCATCTTGTTTTTTAAAGGCACTGTGTATAGGACACTTTTAAAACTTGGTAATATTATAAACCTTAACACACACACACACTCACTCTCTCTCTCCTTCTCTCTCTCTCTCTCCAGAGTACTGGATCCCTTGGGAATGTATTGTTGGGCTTAAATTCACGTTAGAGTACTAGTTTTGCTCCTCATCTTTTCATTTTCTTTTGCTCGGCTTCTTTCTCTATTCCTCTCCTTATTTGATTTAATTACAATACTAAAGGAATTATCTAAAGCCTTTTCTCCTCCCCACTTCTCACACACAAACACCAAGACCCTAATGTTAAAATACTAAATCAGAAGAGACTGTATGTTGATTTTGTGATGAAGGGGGAATTACATAATAACGAATACCTACTGAGGCCCTCAGATAAAAGTTCTTTTCTTCCCTCAGGATTCATGAATAGCTTCTGGGAGTCCATGAAGCCCCTGAAATAATACATGATCCTATGCTTGTGTCTCTTGGAGGGAGAGAGTCCATCACGGTCATCAAAGGGCCCGTTCTTTTCCCAGGATAGGTTGAGAAAAACTAGCCTACACCTTTTTTTTTTTTTAAATACAGGTTTTCATTCTGTCACACAGGCTGCAGTGCAGTGGGGCTATCTCGGCTCATTGCAACCTCTGCCTCCTGAGTTCAGGCAATTCTCCCACCTCAGCCTCCCAAGTGCTGGGATCACAGGCGTGAGCCACCGTGCCTGGCTGGCCAACACCATTTTTAACAAGTCCATTGTGCTTCTTTATTGGGAGGGCTGGCATGGTGAAATACAGGCCCCAATTTGCATCCAGGCTGAAATAGGTAGCCAGACCAATAAAGGCGTTTTGTTGCCTTGATAGCAAATAACACCCAGATACCTCAGCAAGAGCAGTTGGTCAGTAGCGCCTCCTTCCCCAAATACAACTGCTCTGTTCTTGAATCCTGAACAGTGCCGACCTCAAATACCACCTGGTCTATGTCCAAATTGAATAGAATGCAACTTTAAAAACAAATCATTTTCTTGCTCATGCTGGTCTAAAAATTACACTTACAACCTCACAGATCTCCACCTGCTGGGAATATAACTACCATCCCCAATTGCTGCGCTCTGAAATTCATCATGGCTTTCACATGGAAGCCATGCTGCCTGTGGGCTGCTGTTAACCAGCGACTTCACATAGCAGAGATGGTATGACAGCCCTATTCCCGGAAGACAGGAGACTCCTCTGATGGGCAGCTTTAGCTCGAGCCCTCCCCCGTGGCCTTGCCAAGCTCAGAACTGTACTTCAACCCAAGGCACTTCTTCCCTCAACCTCTCTTCCTTTCCTCTCTCTTTCACTTGGAATCAGATCTGTATGATGCTCTGAAGGCTGTTGCAGGCTCTTCCTGGCTCCCTCCCCACCTTCACAGGCATTTCTTCTCATATAAATTACCTGCATAACAGCCAGGTGAGGTGGCTCATGCCTGTAGTTCTAGCACTTTGGGAAGCTGACATGGGAGGATTTCTTGAGCTCAGCAGTTTGAGGCCAGCCTGGGCAACACAGTGAGACCTCATGTCTACAAAAAATACAAAAAAATTAGCTGGCATGATAGTATGCCCCTGTAGTGATTGCTTGAGGCCAGCAGGTCAAGGCTGCAGTGAGTCGTGATTGTGCCACTGCACTATCTCAAAAAACAAAAAAATTCCTTGCATGTCTATTCTCATCTTGGATGAGATGTTCCTGCTTGGATGACCCAGACTAACACAGCAGGTGATTCAGAATATAGGTTTGTAGATTAGAAACATTAAAACTATTAGAGCTATTGGTAAGGTAATTAGACTGTCTAGATTTTCTGATATGATTTTTATTCCAGATATACTGTCTCCACTCCAAACCATGTTGTGAGCTAACCTAAACCAACGTGGACACATGCTCCCAAAACAGGTACTTTCAGGTCGATAACAATACCGAAGAGGTTTGAGGTGGATAAGGGTTAGCTACCCTCTACAACCTTGCTACCAGGTTTTAATAAAAACAAGCCTCAGACCAAATTCTGCCATGTATGCAAGCATTCATTAAGTAAATTCATTAATAAGCAGGCACAGGCCAGGCGTGATGACTCACACCTACAATCCCAGCACTTTGGGAGGCTGAAACAGCGGGATCACTTGAGCCTAGGAGTTAGAGATCAGCCTGGGCAACATAGTGCAACCTTGTCTCTACGAAAATTAAATTAGCCAGGCACGTTGGTACACACCTGTGGACTTGGCAACTCGGGAAGCTGAGTTGGGAGGTTCGCTTGGGCCTGGGATGTCAAGACTGTAGCCAGCCAAGACTGTGCCACTGCACTCCAGCCTGGGCAGCAGAGTGAGACCCCGTCTCAAAAAAGAATAAGAATAATAACACATAAATAATTTAAAAAATAAGCAGACACAAAACAATTCATACTTCTTAGTCTACTCAGGCTGTCATAACAAAATACCAGAAACTGAGTGGCTTAAACAACAAAAATTATTTCTTCACAGTTCTGGAGTCTGGACCTCCAGCACAGTCAGCTTCTGGCGAGGGCTGCCTTCCTGGCTTGTAGATGGCCACCTTCTCACCGTGTGCTCACAGGGCCGTTTCGCAATGCGTGCATGTGGAGGGAGGGAGAGAGCAGGGGAGAGAGAGTGCACGCTCAGGTCTCTCTTCCTCTTCTTATAAGGACACAAATCCTCAGTCAGGACCCTACCCTTTTGACTTGATTTACCCTTAATTCCTTCCATAAACACCTCATCTCCAAATATAGTCACATTGAGGGTTAGGGACTCAACATTTGAAATTTGGGGAGAGACACAATTTAGTACATAGCATAAACTGTACATTTGATGACATTCTAGCTCTCTGTCCTTTTAGGGCCTCTAGCTATACCCTATAGGAAAGGTTCACTCAAGGAGAACAACATCCCAAAGGCAGGATTTTTATGCCCTTTACTTGGCATCATGAAATCAGAAAAGGCTTTCCCCAAGACAGACAGGGATTCCAGTCTCAGGTGCCATTCCAAGGGTATACGTTATAATCTCAATAGATTCTTTAGTTTATTAATCCAAGGGTGGAGAGAATCTCTGAATTATTTTAGTCCATCTACCTACATTGAATACTCTGCATTTTACCATTTAGAGCTTATTTCTAACATTCACCATGCCAAATAACAAACCAATAAAATCAAATTTTTGACATTCAGTATGCTAATTTGCAAATCATTGGTTTTGTATCAAAATGATAATAGCAGAAAGTCTTGTGGTAGCTACTTTTGCAGTGCAGCTCTCCCTGACTTAAGGCAACCCCTTCAGTTCACTTGACAGCATGTTGGCTAACCACCCCTAAAATTAGAGCTTAAATTAATTCACAAAAACTTAGTATTACATCAGTAGACTGAAATATTTAAAAGGAAATTACAAGTGGGGCGCAGTGTCTCATGTCTGAAATACCAGCCCTTTGGGAGGCTAAAGCAGGAGGATCACTTGAAGTCAGGAATTCAAGACCACCCTGGCCAACATGGTGAAACTTCATGTCTACTAAAAAATACAAAAATTAGCCAGGTGTGGTGGCAGTCACGTGAAATCTCAGCTACTTGGGAGGCTGAGGCAGGAGACTTGCTTGAACCCAGGAGGCGAAGGTTACAGTGAGCCGAGGTGACACCACTGCACTCCAGCCTGGGTGACAAAGTGAGATTCCGACTCAAAAAATAAGTAAATAGGCCTGGCACAGTGGCTTACATATGTAATCCCAGTGCTCTGAGGGGCTGAAGCAGGCAGATCACCTGAAGTCAGGAGTTTGAGACCAACCTGGCCAACATGGTGAAACCCCATCTCTACTAAAAATACAAAAACTAGCTGGGTGTGGTGGCAGGTGCCAATGGGAGGCTGAGGCAGGAGCATTGTTTGAACCTGGGAGGCAGAGGTTGTGGTGAGCCGAGATCATGCCATTGCACTCCAGCCTGGGTGGTAAGAGCAAAACTCTGTCTCAAAAGAATAATAATAAAATAATAAATAAATAAAAGCAAATTATAGCCATTATAACAGATCACCTGTCCCATTTTTACTTAGAAAATAGTCACTACAGATTTGGAAGGATAGTGTTGAGAAATGCTGTCAAGGAGGGTATGCAAATAGTTAATTTGAGTGAAATCCAAGTGCCACCGTCACACACACATACAGTGTAGGATAAATTGAGGAAGAAGCAGGCTTAGATGAAGAAAACAAAAGTTCTGTTTGGGTCAGTTAAGTTTGAGGTATGTATTAGACACGTTTTGGGTGACACTCAGCATCCAACCCTGTTATTTTTGTGCTTCCCTCCACTATGGAAGCCAAAGCTGGTGTGGGAAGAATCCTTCCATTCCTTACCTCATGGCAACCAAGAACACAGGCAGTGTTGTGTCCATGGCAATGCCCTAGGAAGGCTCTGAGGCAAGACCTCGACTGTGGTTCCCGCTTCCTCCATTAGCTCATGTTTTCTATGAATTCTGTGGATTGTCCAGTTTCCTCTCAGTCTGCTTAAATTAGTCAAAATTAACTTCTGTTCTAGTAACCAATAATTCTGACATCGAATGAAGATCTCAGCTATTTATAAGGTTGTATATATTAGATAATTCAACCAGACTTTAAGCAAAATGAGGATAAGAGTTGTGCCTTTTGTTTATTTTATATAGTTTCAAAATGTCTTTCTCACCTAGTCCAGGGCTCTTTCTCTTTTTGACTTTTTATTTATTTATTTAAGACTAGTCAAGTACAGCAGTGAGAAGCGAGTAAAGAGCACAACAAAGAGCTAAATCTGTAACTGACTGTGAACAATGTATTGAGATAAATCACTATCTTCGGACCAGCACAGGGCTCTTTCTCTCCTCTACAGGTTTAAGCAGTCCTTGATTTCACATAGTCAAATGATCAACAATTTCTGAATGTAATTTGAAAGAGAAAAATAGTGATGAAGACCGCCAAGTTAGCATTTTGTTGGCTCTAAAACTTGCCTACTACTTTTTACTAATTTGTAACCAGAGGCATTATTTTCCCCTTAATTCCAAGTTAGTCACCCTGTAGACAAGGCAGTAGGTAGGTTCATTTACTGATTCCAGAAGACCACTATTATATTACATGTAATTACCTCTAAGCAGAGAGCAAGAGAGAAAAGAGAAGGCAGCTTTTTCTTATCCGTATACATTGTATTATTAAACGTTCTAAGTATCACTTTGAAATGACTTAAATTTGAATAACACGTTACAAAGCATTTCAACAAGCATCATCTAGTCCTTATAGCAAAACTTTAAGGCAAAAAGAGCAATTATTATCCTCATTCTACCAACAGAAAAACAGAGGCTCAGAAAAGTTAAATGACCACCTGATCCAGATCACTCAACTACAAAGGGACAAAATCAAGATTTAAACTGTGTTTTGACTCAAAAGTTCATGTTGTTAATCAATGAAAAAAGAGAAATGAAAAATTGGGGAAAAGATTTGCAACTTATTTCATAAAGAGTTATTATCGGCCAGGTGCGGTGGCTCATGCCTTTAGTCCCAGCACTTTGGGAGGGCAAGGTTGAGGGATTGCTTGAGCTCAGGAGTTCGAGACCAACCTGGGCAACATGGAGAAACCCCGTCTCTACAAAAAATGCAAAAATTAGCTGTGTGTGGTGGCGCATGCCTGTGGCCCCAGCTACTTGGGAGACTGAGGTGGGAGGATCGCTTAAGTCCGGGCGATCGAGGCTGCAGTGAGCCATGATCACCCACTGCATTCCAGCCTGGATAACAGAGTGAGACCCTGTTACAAAAAAGGTTATTATCCCCAATATATAGAAAGTACCAGAAAAAGAGAAGATAAAGGCCACTGATACAATAGAAAACTGACCAAAAGATATGCACCAAAAGTTCACAGAAAAAAATGGGGCCAGGCGCAGTGGCTCACACCTGTAATCCTTCCACTTTGGCAGGCCAAAGCAGGCGGATGAGGTCAGGAGTTCAAGACCAGCCTGGCCAACATGGTGAAACCCTATCTCTACTAAAAATACAAAAATTAGTTGGTCTAGTGGTGTGCACCTGTAATCCCCGCTACTTGGGAGGTGGAGGAGGGAGAATCACTTGAACCTGGGAGGCAGAGGTTGCAATGAGCCAAGATCATGCAACTGCACTCCAGCCTGGGTGACAGAACAAGACTCCATCTCAAAAACAAACAAAAAAAACCCAAATGGATCTTAAATTTATGAAAACATACTCAGCATAGTGCACTTATGAAAGATAAATGAAATTTTAAACCACATTAAGATATTAGATTGGCAAAAATCCCAAAGTTTGACCACATTATTGGTGATGAAGGTCCAAGGAAAAAGGCACTCTCAAATTGCTTAACGGAAGCCAAAATGGCACAACCCTCATGAAGGAAATTTCAGCAATATATAGCAAAATTATACGTGTATTTACCCTTTAAGCCGTCTATCCCACTTGGTAGAAATCTTTGCCAAAGATATATTTGCAAAAATAAAAAATCACTTATGAACAAGACTATGTGTTACCATACTGTGATAACAAAACAAAACAAACAGCAAAACTAGAAACAAACCAAAGGACTGACTGAATAAAATGACATAAAATCACTCAGTAAGTACTAGATAACTGTGAAAAGGAATGAGGGGGAACTTTGTATATTGATACGGGGTTGTGGTAGCCAAGGCTATTTGCTACTTAGAACTTCCTTCAGAAAAAAACTTGCCATTCGGCTATAAGGAGTGCACCTTTACTGGGGCACTTTGGTTTTTTTTATGGGAATTTTAATTATCATCTGGGGGCCACTTGCCTTCAGCCTGAAAATATTCCTTTAGTATCTCTTTTTTTTAATTTTTCTTTCTTCAGACAGGGTTTCACTTTGCCACCCAAGCTGGAGTACAGTGGTGTGATCACAGCTCACTGCACCCTCAACTTCCTAGGCTCAAGCAATCCTCCTGCCTCAGCCTTCCAAGTAGCTGGGACTACAGGTGTGTGCCACCATGCCTGGGTAGTTATTTTTTATGTACCACCATGCCTGGGTAGTTATTTTTTATGTACCACCATGCCTGGGTAGTTATTTTTTATGTACCATCATACCTGGGTAGTTATTTATTTATTTATTTTAAGATGGGGTTTCACCATGATGGCCAGGCTGGTCTTGAACTCCTGACCTCAGGTGATCCACTCACCTCAGCCCCCCAAAGTGCTAGGATTACAGGCATGAGCCACCGTGCCTAGCCAGGGTAGTTATTTTTTATGTACTGCCATGCCTGGGTAGTTATTTTTTATTTTTATTTTCTAGTAGAGAAGAGATCTCCTTACGTTGCCCAAACTGGTCTCAAACTCCTGGGTTTAAGTAATCCTTTCATGGTTTAAGCAATCTTTCTATGTCAGCTTCCCAAAATCCTGGCATTAGAGGCATGAGCCACCACATTCAGCCTAGTATTTCTTATAAAGCAGCTCTGCTAGCAACAAATTCTCTCAGTTTTTATCTGAGAAAGTCTTTATTAATCTTCATTTTTTAAAGGTAGCTTTGCGGGACATAAAATTCTTAGTTGACAAGTTTTTTTTTTTGTGCACTTTAAATATGTTATCCCACTGCCTTCTGGCTTCTATTGTTTCTGCTGAGAAGTCATCTTTTGATCATGTAAGTGAGGAGTTCTTTTTCACTTGCTGCATTCAAGATTTCCTTTGTCTTTGCTTTCAGCATTTTTATTGTGTGTCTGTCTGTAGATCTCTTTGTGTTTATCCTATTTGGAGTTTGTTGAGATTCAAGATATGGAGATTATTGCTTTTCTTTTATTATTTATTTATTTATTTATTTTTGAGACAGAGTCTCACTCTCTTACTCAGGCCGGAATGCAATGGAGTGCACTTGGCTCACTGCAACCTCCGCTTTCCAGGTTCAAGCAATTCTCCCACCTCAGCCTCCTAAATAGCTGGGACTACAGGCACATGCCACTATACCCGGCTAATTTTTGTATTTTAGTAGAGTCAGGGTTTCACTATGTTGGCCAGGCTGGTCTCAAACTCCTGACCTCATGATTTGCCCACCTTGGCCTCCCAAAGTGCTGGGATTACAGGCATGAGCCACCACACTTGGCCCATTTGGTTCATTTTACAAATATTTATTATTTCATTGATATTCTTTATCTGATGTGAGATTGTCATCATATCTTTCTTTACTGCTTTTTCTTTTTCTTTTTTTTCGAGAGTGAGTCTCACTCTGTCACTCAGGCTGGAGTGCAGTGGTGCAATCTTGGCTCACTGCAACCTCCACCTCCCAGGCTCAAGCAATTCTCATGCCTCAGCCTCCCAAGTAGCTGGGACCACAGGAACATGCCACCATACCCAGCTAATTTTTGTATTTTTGGTAGAGGTGGGATTTTGCCATGTTGGCCAGGCTGGTCTCAAACTCCTGACCTCAGGTGATCCAACCACCTTGGCTTCCCAAAGCGGTGGGATTACAGGCATGAGCCACCATGCCTGGCCCTTCTTTACCTCTTTAATAATGATTTTCTTTATTTTTTGAACATACTTATAATGGCTACTCTGAAAGTTTTGTCTGTTAAATCCAACATCTTGTCACTCTCATAGATAGTTTTTGTTGCCTGTTTTTTTTTCACCTATTGTCATATTTTCCTGTTTATTTGCACATTTCATAGTTTTGCTTAGTGTTTTTGTTTCGTTTTGTTTTTGAAACTGTGCATTTTAGGTAACATACTATGGTAACTCTGAGTACTGTCCCTGTCCTTTCACCTCTGAAACTTGTTATTGTTATTTGCTTATATATTTGTTTAGTGACTGCTGGATTTAGTGAAATCTATCCCTCCCTCAACCCACAGAATTAAGCCTCTGATGTTGCTCCTCAGGAGGTGTAGCCTTTGATATGCCCACAATTATCCTGGGATAATAGTGGTGTTGGAGAGCTCACTTTAATCGTCTCTTTCCCTGACCACACTAAACTGTTAAACTTCCCTAATAGGCAGCTGATTACTCTATTTTTTTTCAACAACATCCTGGGGCATAAATTTCTGTATAGACTAAACCAATCAAATTTGGGCTTTTTTTATTCAGGTCAGTGTTTGAGTTTTGTTTACTGCCTTTGTTTTTAATTTGGTTTAACTAGAAGTTTCTAGAATATAATTTTTAAATAATTGCCATGTTTAATAATCAGTTTGCAAAATTCCCAAAAATGTGGCAATTGGCTTCTGTAAGCCATTACAAGGTGGCTCCGGCATATCACAGGATATATTCCAGTAGACATATACAATGAAAGTATTGTGTTTTAAAGTTACTTAAGAACAATTTTTTTCCATATTGTTATGTCACCAACATGATATACAATTACACTCCTTTATTTGTTTACCTGTTTATTAATATGTGTTGCTTTTCATTTTTAAAAATGGCTTTTAATTATGTAAATTAGTTATACAGGTTCTAAAGTCAAAATTATGTTCAGGAAAGTCTCACTTTGAGGGGTTGCTAGGCACCAACTCATTATTCTGAAAAATGATAAACAGAAGGAAGAAAATGAAACATAGCATTTATCCTAACTTTCCTCTTAAATTCTATTTCAGGGTAACCAAACAGTTGCTAAAAGATTTTTTTTTTTTTTTTTTGAAACAGAGTCTTGCTCTGTCACCCAGGCTGGAGTTACAGTGGGCATGATCTCAGTTCATTGCAACATCTACTTCCCGGGTTCAAGTGATTCTCTTGCCTCAGCCTCCTGAGTATCTTGGATTACATGTGCATACCAACATGCTCAGTTAATTTTTGTATTTTTAGTAAAGACGAGGTTTTACCATTTGGCCAGGCTAGTCTTGAACTCCTTACCTGAAGTGATCCACCTACCTCAGCCTCAAAGTGCTGGGATTACAGGCATGAGCCACTGACCCTGACAATGTTTTTTAAAAGAAAAAAATCCAGCTAATAAATGCAAATGAACAGAGCAAGACTCTGCCTTAAGAAAAACACATGCAAATGAGTGATAGAATAACAACATCACTACTAGGTAACCTCTAAGGAAATAATGGATCCAGGGAAGAATTATCAATAGATATGTTACATGTAACAGGGATGTGTAAATTTCACGAGAACTTTGTAATTACTAGCTTAGGTTGACAAAACCAGAACCTACTGATCAATCTTAACATCATTAAAAAGTGCACAGATATTAGTATGCAAACGATACATTCTATTCTTGCCTCCTACTCCCAAATGAATACTAATTTAATCAAGCATCTGGAATCTATCTACTAACTTATAGTAAACACAAGACACAGAGGAATAAATTAAATGACACCACAAGGAAGCAATTGATGAAATACAGAAATGCAGACGTTCTACAGGACAAGTGGCCTGGTTTCTTCAACAAAAATTGTGTGAAAAGATACTTAAGAAACAAATAAACCAACATCAATGTATCAACTTCGTTTGGATCCTGATTTGAACAAATTAATTCTAAGAAGACATTTTGAGCCATTCAGAGAAATCTAAGTGTGGGCTGGGTATTGGAATATATTAAGTAGTTATTGCTTAGTCTGGAATATTTGATAATGGCTTTATGGTTATATTTTTAAATGTCCTACATCAAAGTATTAAAATTGATATGTTCATAATGGCACTAATAAAAGAAATCTTATTGCTTATCCTTGGGATTGCCAACTCATTATGATAAAAACTGATTTGGACAATTGCTTTCTTGTGATGTTATTTAATTTATACCTCAAGTTAAAAAGTTTCTGGCACAGCAAAGGACACAACCAACAAAGTGAAGAGAAATCCACAGAATGAGAGAAAATGTTTGCAAACTACCCATCTGACAAAGGATTGATAACCAGAATATATAAAGAACTCAAACAACTCTATAGGAAAAAATCTATAAAATGAGTTAAAGAGGGGTCATGTCGGCCTGGCATGGCAGCATGGAGCCCAGCTGCGGCAGTGCCTCTGTTCTGCGGGATCCTTGGGCTTCCTCTTCACTGTGTCCATCAGATGTTTGCCTCCCAGACTGAGAGGGAGCTCAGAGTGATCCAAATTCTTGAAAAGTTTCCTTGAGATACAGCTGTCAAAGTCACTCACATTTCAGGAGGTTGTGAGGCAATGTATAAAATTAAAATTGAATCACAAGAATTTAAGAAGATAACTGTCCAGCAGCACCAGATGGTTAATCAGGCACTGAAAGAAGAAATCAAAGGGATGCATGGATTGTGGATATTTACCTCTGTCCCCAAACACTGACCACAGCCTGGCTGCATAGATGCTGCTGCTTAAAACCTTGGATGAACCTGACTGACACCATCCTTTCCTAGGCATTTGCCAAAAAATTTATATCTTTTGCTCATATATATGTCCATATTATAATTATAGAAATGCATAATCTATTTAGATGTTAATTAAAGGAAAGAACTGAAAAAGATGAGCTAAAGATCTGAATAGGACTTTTCTCACAAGAAAACATAAAGATGGTCAACAGGTATATAAAAAGGTGGTCAACATCATTGATCATCAAAGAAATGCAAATCAACACTACAATAAGATATCATCTCACCCCATTTCAAATTGCTTCTATCCAAAAGAAAGGCAATAGTGAATGCTGGCAAGGATATGCAGAAAGAGGAACCCTCATACACTGTTGGTGGAAATGTAAATTATTAGCTTAGTGCAAAAGTAATTGTAGTTTTTGACACTGAAAGTAATGACAAACCATTACAAAACAGGGTAAAAATTCTATTTACCCTGTTGTGATTATTACACACTGTATACCTCTATCAAAATATCTCATGTACCTCATAAATATATACACTTACCATGGACCCATAAAAATAAAAGATAAAATAATTTTTAAAATTAAAAAAGTTATAATGAGGAAAATTTTAACAGTCACTGGATATTTGATGATGTTAAGAAATTTTTTTTTTATTTTTACAATATAATGGTATTATGGTCCTATTCTTTTTTTTTTTTTATTATTTAAAGAAAGAAAAAGAGAGAAAAGAAGAAAGAAAGAAAGAGCAAAAGAAAGAAAAAAAAGAATAAAAGAGAGAAAGAAAGAGGAAGAGAAAGAGGGAAAGAGAACGGGATTCTTGTTTTATTGCCCAGGCTAGAATGCAGTCTAAAAATGGGTATTAAAAACCTCTTTTATGCCAATAATTGTGCTTAACAATGGAGACAGGAAGGAATAGGGGATGAAAATAACAAACAAGCAGCCAACCAATATTTTATTTAAACCTGTGAAATGCTATGCAATTGCTGGGGAGTGATTTACTTCCAATTAT
>PVKP010011607.1:0-45204 GCA_004027715.1 Plecturocebus donacophilus | reverse complement strand
TTACTTGTTCCAGGTCTGAGTTCGAGTCCTGGATATCCTTGTTAATTTTCTATCTCGTTGATCTGTCTAATATTGACAGTGTAATGTTAAAGTCTCCCACTATTATTGTGTGGGAGTCTAAGTCTCTTTGTAAGTCACTAAGAACTTGCCCTATGTATCTGGGTGCTCCTGTAATGGGTGCGTATATATTTAGGATCATTAGCTCTTCTTGTTGCATTTATCCTTTCACCACCATGTAATGTCCCTCTTTGTTTCTTGTGTTCTTTGTTGTTTTAAAGTCTGTTTTATCAGAGACGAAAATCACAGCTTCTGGTAATGGTAACTGGCTGTTTTGCCCATTAGTTGATGTAGATTCTTCATTATGGTGATGCTCTTTACCTTTTGGTATGTTTTTGGAATGGCTAATACTGGTTGTTCCCGTCTATGTGTAGTGCTTCTTTCAGAAGCTCTTGTAAAGCAGGCCTGGTGGTGATGAAATCTCTGAGTACTTGCTTGTTGCAAAAACTTTTATTTTTCTTTCACTTATGAAGCTTAGTTTGGATGGATATGAAATTCTAGGCTGAAAGTTCTTTTCTTTAAGGATATTGAATGTTGGCCCCCTCTCTCTTCTGGCCTGCAGGGTCTCTGCTGAGAGATCTGCTGTGAGTCTGATGGGCTTCCCTTTGTGGGTGACCCAACCTTTCTCTCTCGCTGCCCTTAGCATTTTCTCCTTCATTTCAACCCTGGTGAATCTGATGATTATGTGCCTTGGGGTTGCTCTCCTTGAGGAATATCTTTGTTGTGTTCTCTGTATTTCCTGGACTTGAATATTGGCCTGCACTGCTAGGTTGGGGAAGTTTTCCTGGATAATATGCTGAAGAGTATTTTCCAGCTTGGATTCATTCTCTTTTTCACATTCAGGTACACCTATCAAACATAGGTTAGGTCTTTTCACATAGTCCCATATTTCTTGGAGACTTTGTTCATTCCTTTTTACCCTTTTTTCTCTAATCTCGCCTTCTTGTTTTATTTTATTGAGTTGATCTTCAACTTCTGTTATCCTTTCTTCTGCTTGGTCAATTTGGCTGCTGAAACTTGTGCATGCTTCGTGAAGTTCTCGTGTTGTGTTTTTCAGCTCCATCAATTCACTTACATTCCTCTCTAAGTTGTCCATTCTCGTTAGCATTTCATTAAATCTTCTTTCAAGGTTCTTAGTTTCTTTGCATTGGGTTAGAACATGTTCTTTTAGCTCACAGAAGTTTCTTATTATCCACCTTCTGAAGCCTGATTCTGACAGATCTTCACACTCATTATCTGTCAGGTCTTGTTCCCTTGCTAATGAGGAGGTGTGATCCCCTGTAGGAGGAAAGGAATTCTGATTTCGGGTGTTCTCAGCCTTTTTGCCCTGGTTTCTTCCCATTTTTGTGGATTTATCCACCTGTCGTCTTTGTAATTGCCGACTTTCAGATTGGATCTCTGAGTGGACGTCTGGCTTGTTGGTGATGAAGTTTTTTCTGTTTCTTAGTTTTCCTTCAGTGGACACCCCTTCCCCACAGAGCTAAGTCTTCCTAGGTTCGGCTGTGCTTGCTGTGAAACTCTCAGTCCTCAGCGCTTTCAATTGCTCTTCTCCTTGTGGGGATGGGACCAGCTGAGCCTGACTAAAAGGGCACCCAGTACCGTACACTCTGCATTGAGAAGCGCCATGCTGGGGCACCGGCAAAACAGCTGCGCTGGCCAAAAGAGTTGCGCTGGCCAAAAGAGTCACGCTGGCGACCCGTGTGGCTCCTCTGCCGGGAATCTCCCAGTTTGTGGGCAACAAAAGTTTGTCTGAAATTGCGGCGTCGAATTGCTCTCTGTGCTTTCACTGGGAGCTACAATCCTGAGCTGGTGCTAAGCAGCCATCTTGGATCTCTCTCCACCCGGTGATGAAGTTTTTCTGTTTCTTAGTTTTCCTTTGGCGGATGCCCGTTCCCCACAGAGCTGGACCTTCCCAGGTTCCGCTGTGCTAGCTGTGAAACTCTCAGTCCTCAGCGCTTCCAGTTGCTGTTCTCCTTGTGGGGATGGGACCAGCCGAGCCCGACTAAAAGGGCAGCCAGTCCCGTATACTCTGCACCGAGAAGTGCTGCACTGGGGCACTGGTAAAACAGCCGCGCTGGCCAAAAGAGTCGCACTGACAACCGGTGGGGCTCTTCCGCCGGGAATCTCCCAGTCTGTGGGCAACAAAAATTTGTCTGAAAGTGCAGCGTCCACTCGCTCTCTGCGCTTTCACTGGGAGCTACAATCCTGAGCTGTGCTAATCAGCCATCTTGGATCTCTCCTCCTATGATCCTATTCTTAAAGTCCTTATCTTTTATATTTACATAATGAAATGCTGACCATCATCATATAGTGATGAGATTTTTTAAAAGGGTCCTTAAATGCTTATAGAGGTATTTATGAATAAAGTGATATTTTGCCTGGAATTTGCTCTAACGTAATCCCAGGTTTTGTTATTATTGTTGTTGTTGCCTTTGGAGAGAGAGGGTGATACTGTGGATGGTTGTCCTCTCCAAATCTCATGTGGAAATGTGATCCCCAGTGTTGGAGGTGGGGCCTAGAGGGGGCCTCATGAATGGCTTAGTGCCATCCCCTTGGTGATGACTGAGTTCTCACTCTATTAGTTCACTGGGGAGCTGGTTATTTAAAAGAAGCCTGGCCCATTCTCCCCACTGTCTTATCTTGTGTCATGCCTGCTCCCTCTTCGCCTTGCCATGATCATAAACTTCCTGAGGTCTTCACAGGCAGCACACTTCCTGTACAGCCTGCAAAACTGGAGGCCAAAATAAACCTCTTTTCTTTATAAGTTACCCAGTCTTAGGTATTTTTTATAGCAATGCAAATGGACTAATTGGTGGAATTATAGGTGAAATAAGATGGATCAGATGTTGCTAAGTGTTGAAGCTGAGTGATTGTATATAAAGGTTCACTCCCAACTTTCATATGTTTCAAATTTCTCACAATAGAAAAATTTTTAAATGAACAAACTTCTGTTCTCTAAAAGTATAATAACCTCGTAGAAGGGAACAGAAAGCTTTGATGGATGGGCAGAAATAAGCCCTAGCCAAGTCTATGGAGAATACGGCTCTGGGAGATCCCTAGCTCAGGAGCCTTCAAGCCCTGGGCTGCAGACCAGTACAGGTCTATGGTCTGTTAGGAACTGGGCCACACAGCAGAAGGTGAGTGGCACTAGTGAGCATTACCACCTGAGCTCTTTCTCCAGTCAGATCAGCCCAGGTATCAGGTTCTCATAGCAGCGTGACCCCTATTGTGAATTGCACATGTGAGGGATCTAGATTGCATGCTCCTTATGAGAATCTAACTAATGCCTGATGATCTGAGATGAAACAGTTTCATCCCAAAATTGTATCCTCACCTGCTTCCCCCAAGGAAAAATTGTCTTCCATGAAACTGGTCCCTGGTACCAAAAAGGTTGGGACCCGCTGTCCTAGTTGATTGTGATCAAGACCAAGCTGTAGAACGCTATGTATCTTCTTAAGGAACATTTTAGCTAGGCAAGCGTCAAGATAGATAAGTTCAAGGTCCAGTGTTCAATGCTTTGCTAATTTGGACCCCACAACCAAGTCCATTTTCTTTTTTTCATTTCCACATTAATTAACGTGTCATCCATCCTACAAGATCCAGCTCAAGTCCTATCTCTTTCTCACTGATCTCTTGGCTAGTGGTCCCTCTTTTTCCATATCCCTTTTAGTGGATTGTTTCCTAACAACTTTTGCCAACCTGAGTGTAGGCTCCTTAAAACCAGGGACTGGCAGGGCACAGTGGCTCCTGTCTATAATCCCAGCACTTTGGAACACTGAGGTGGGTGGACTGCTTGAACTCAGGAGTTTGAGACTAGCCTGGGCAACATAGTGAAACTCCATCTCTTAAAAAAAAAAAAAAAAAAAAAAAAAAAATTAGCTTGGTGTGGTGGCTTGCCTGTAGTGCCAGCTACTTGGGAAGTTGTAGTCCCAGCTACTAATACTTGGGAGGCCGAGGTGGGAGGATTGGTTGAGCCCAGGAGGCAGAGGTTGCAGTGAGCTGAGATGATGCCACTGCACTCCAACCTGGGTGATACAGTGAGACCTTGTCTTAAAAAAAATAAAAAATAAAAAAAAAAAAAAACAGAAACCATGACATATTTTAAAAATTCACTCAGCACCAAAAATAATACTATCCACAAAGTCAGAGCTCCATTATTATTTGAATAAATACAGGTTGGAAAAGCCCAACCAATTAATGATTTTTAAACAAAGAAAAGTGGTCTCTCCTGATAGTTTAAAAAAAAAAAAAAAAAACAAATTCACTCTGATTCCTATTATGAAGCTGCTGCAACCTCCACCTCCCAGGTTCAAGCGATTCTCGTGCCTCAGCCTCCCAAGTAGCTAGGACTACAGGCGTCAGCCACCACACCCAGCTAATTTTTTTTTCCTTTTTTGTATTTTTAGTAGAGATGAGGTTTTGCCATGTTGGGCAGGTTGGTCTCAAACTCCTGAGCTCAGGCAATCTGCCCACCTTGGCCTCCTAAAGTGCTGGGACTACAGGCGTGAACCATCACGCCTGGCCAGCTGCTGGATATTTTGACCACCTCAAGTATGCTGAGCACGAAATCAGTGCATCTGGCAGTACACAGGAGCTTGAAATACTTTTTTGAAAAGTTATTATTCAAACTGAAGGAGTTTTTCCCTGAGGTCTGTAATCGCGACTAGCCCGTTCTGTAGACAGCAGGCCTGGGCTTGTCAATCCCACGTCCACCACATAAGAGAACACGTCTGCAAGGCTTGGAGCAAGTACGGCACAATCAGCTTCAGGTGTTAAGCAAATATTCCAACCTAGAAGTAGGAAAAGGGAATACAAACCGGGCTTTATGAAGGTGCATGGTCAGGCAAAGGTTCTTAGTGGATGAAAGATAGTAAAGATTCATCCCAACCAAAGACCAAAAATGACACAAACATTTGTATGAGCAAAACATCAGGAGGAACATTCTTGTGTGGAAAATATTATACGGAAAACAAAAGAAGAGTAACCTTTTCCCTCTCGGTTTAGCCCGCTCTGGTCCTCAGGGCGACCGCCACCATCAAACACACAGTGACACAGGAAGGAAGGAAGCGCCCTCAAGGCACTGCCCTCGAGGTCCTGGGAAGCCCGGAAGCGCTCCCAGAGCCAGGGCCCCGGCGGGCGCCACCAAGCGCGGACCTCCCGCGCATCCTAGAGCGGCCGCGCGGGATCCGGCCGGCAGCGCACTTCCGCCCGGGCGTATTGTATCCCCGCGAACGGCTGGGCTTGGGTGCTGGCCTGTGCCTCCCTCGCCTCCTGGCGCGGGCCTCGGGGAGAGGGTGAGTGGGGCAGGGCATGCCAGAGGGGGGCGGGCGCGCTTCCTTGGGACTCGCTGGCTCGGCTAGGCCCGGCCCGGCACGGGAGACCTAAGCCTGGGGAGCGCCCAGCAGCGAGGACGCGCCTCTTTCACCGCCTCGCGTCGGAGCCTCGGCCTCCCTGCGCCGCCGCCCACCCCGCCTTTTTCGAAGCTAACTCGGTCTCTTGGGGGAGCCTGGGCTCGCTATAGGCCGGAAAAATGGCCTCTTGCCCTGCTTGTGCCTTGGTCTCTCACTTTCTGCCTCCCGGCCCCAGTTCTTTCAGCTCTAAGATGGAGGACGGCGGTATCTGCCCTATGCACACCACAGGGTGATTGCAGGGTTGACACTGCCTGCCTGAAAACGAAGGAGCGCCGGTTCTCCACCCGGCAGCCAGTAGAATCGCTTGGGAAGCCTCCAAATGCTGAGGCCCCATCATCACCGGGGAATTGTGATATGCGGCCAGGACTGAGAACCACGGCCCCAGAGTGAAATGACAGTATTGTGATCACGACTGGAATATGCACTTCACCGAATGTGGATCACATTCTTGAGAAAGCAAGCAGCTGGGATTTGTTTTGTTTTTTTTTTTTTTGCTCGTTTGTTTTTGGTCCAAGAAGACAGGGACCTAATCTGGTTTGCTTGCATTTAATTCTTAGTGCCTAGAATGGTGCATGTCCCAAAACATGCACCGTTGATTACATAATTTCTAATTACTTCCCAACCTATTGGGAGGGTGTTCATTATATTTGTTTTTCAATTATTATGGAAACCTTCAAATCATATATGAAAATAGTATACTGAACTCCGAATTCATGATCAATCCTGTTTCATCTGTTACCCTCTTCCCCACTGTAGTATTTTAAAGCAAATCTGAAATGTACCATTCCATCTGTTATCTTGTTATGGAACACAATCACACCTTTTTAAAACATAAAGCCATTATTAGTATAATTAGCACTTCATTTTACCCTCTACTATCCATTCAGCATTTACATTTTCCTAGTTGTTTCTCTCCCCTTCTCCAGTTTGTCCAAATCAGTATCCAAACAAACTACACACATTACATTTGGTTGATGTCTCTTAGATCTCTCTTTATCTTTTTCCTTCCTTTATTTTGTTCCCTGTATTTTACTTGAAGAACAAGTCATTTGTACGGTTCGCGTTTTCTACATCCAGGATTTTGCTTTTTCCATCTCTGTGATATCCTTTAATAAGCAGGTATTTAGACCTGGAGCCTTGTTCAGGTCAGGTTCTGTTTTTCGGCAAGAGAACTTCATGGGGAATTACTGTGTTTTTCATATTGTATCACACCAGGAGTTGGATAGTATCTTGTCTCTCTTTGTAGACCTTTTATGTACAAGTAGCACCATAGGATAACCAAACAATTGACTAGGGAATGCCAGCAAATACAAGCAAAAGAAATGAGAGAATATCACCTTTTGGCAACCCCTAATGAAATAATGGATCCTGGCAATGATCACTAGTGGCTGTTAACATCAGAAAGAGAGACAGCTAGACAGTACATGCTGCCTAATGGGGTACTTCTATCAGACAGCACACGTTTGTCTTATCAAGTATTCTTGGAGTAATAGGGTTGGGGTGTATAGATGAAACAAGATTGCCCATGAGTTGATGATTGTTGAAGCTCAATAATGGGTGTGTGGCATTGCATTATGCTAGTCTCTGCTTTATGTGTCTGAAGTTTTTCAAAATAAAACTTTTTAAAAAAAGATTGATTAGTTGACTAGAGAGTTTAGGTCAGCCTGATCCATCCATTGCAGTTCTGTTAGCCTTTCACTAAGGGGTTCTCAAATCTGACTTCATGTTAGGATCACAGGAGAAGGCTTTTAAAAAAAAAAAAAAAAAACATGTTTCACTTGCAGAATTTCATATCTAAATGTTCTGAGATGGAGCCCAAGGATTGATATGGTTTTTTGTTTTGTTTCGGACTATAAGTGTATGCCACCATGCCCTGCTAATTTTTTAATTTTTTTAATAGAGACAGGATCTTGCTATGTTTCCCAGGCTGGTCTTGAACTCCTGGCCTGAAGCCATCCTGCTGCCTCAGCCTCCGAAAGTGCCGAGTTTACAAGCATGAGCCACCTTCACTGATATGTTTCAAAAGCTCTCCCTGTGATTCTAATATGCCCCCAGGGTTATGTACTACTTGTCCAGATCCATTGTTTCTTAGGGATGACAAAGTGATTATGTTCTGTTATTCCTTCTGCAGTTAATTAGCCTTTACAAATGTTAACTTTCTGCATTCTGTTTATTCTTACCTATCTTGCAAATCAATAAGGAAGCTTCTGCAAATAAAGCTCCTTTATTATCAGAGGAAGACTTGATCTTGGAGGTGAAAATGTAGAGTAACACATGGAAGGGATACTAGCAATAACCTCAAGGCTATAGAGATGCTCCACCTTATATCTGAGGGTTGGGGGCAGGAAATATGGGGAAGAGCTGTTTCCCAAAATGGAAGGAAAGACTAGTATGTAGTTAGAGCAGCATGTTTGACTGTATGACATATTTCCAAAAAAAAGAGCATCAGCATTAAGTAAAAATAAAATAAAGTGCCACTCATTGGAACATAAAACAATCCACATATTTAAAAGAAAAGTTAACAATTTCCCATGCAGCCCCTACCCCATTACTTTAATCACCTCTGAGATAACCCATATTAACAGAATGGTGTGTGTCTTCTCCCACATCAGACTTTGTCTTATATAAATGTAGGGATTTGAGGCATTGTTATAAAAATGAGATCATACCATAGCCACTGTAACTTTTCTCCTTGTCATCCCTCTAGGACAGTAGTTGCAGACTTGACTCTCTCTTAGCTGAAGAATAAATAGTTGATAGAATAAATAATAGTCAAATGTACCCATTTTCCTATTGACATATTTAGATTGTGTCCATATTTTAGCCACCTTAAGGGCACCACAATATACATCATTGTACATAGATCTTTATTATTTGGGTAGATTCCCAAAAATGGGAATTGCTGGGAGAAAGCAAATAATTATCAACAGCATCATTATTACCGGTAATATATATTGCCAAATTATTCTCCCAAAGCATAATTGCAACAGTACCCATTTACCCTCATCCTGGTTAGCACTGGCTAGGTTTGCTTCATTGATATTTGCCTGCTAGCTGATATGTGGTAAACGGTCTCTTTTTTGTTGTTTGTTGTGAGAGTGGATCTTGATCTGTCACCCAGGCTGGAGTGCAGCAGTGAGATCACAGCTCACTGCAGCCTTAACCTCCCAGGCTCAAATGATCCTCCTGCCTCAGCCTCCTGAATAGCTGGGACTACAAGCATGTGCCTCCATGTCCAGCTGATTTTTGTTTTTTAATTTTTTGTAGGGACAGAATCTCACTATGTTGCCTAGGCTGGTCTCAAACTCCGGGACTCAAGTAACCCTTCTGCCCCAGCCTCCCAGAATGCTGGGATTACCGGCATGAGCTACTGCACCCAGCCTCTTTTTTCTGTATTTTGCCTTCCACTAACTATCTGGAAACTGAACACTTACCTTTTATTTATTTATTTTAATTTTTAAAATAGATACATGATAGTTGTTTGAACCCTTTTCATGCTTATAGGCCATTTGGATTTCTTCTGTGTTTCCTATATATACATGTATATATATCCTTTGCCTGTTTTTCTGTTGCACCAGTATTTTTGTATTTTGAATGCATTTGCATAAACTTTTTTAGGAGCATTAACTCTCTGTCATAAGGGAGTACAAACTATTTCTTTCAGTTTTTTTCCTTGTCCTTTGACTTTATGAGTCTTGATATGTAAAATATTTTATTTAGTGAAAATGTCTGATTTTTAAATTTCTGGGTTTTATGTCTTGCCAATAAGGGCTTCCCCATCTCTACAGTTAAAGGTATAAATATTCTAATTTTTGGAACATGTTATTGGATTTTTTGCATTTAAATTTCTGACTTATGTGGAGTGTATTTTTGTATACAATACAAAACGAGCATCTTGCTTTGCTTTTTTCTGCTAGAACAGCCTATTAAGTCAGTGCCATTCATTAAAGAAACCACACATTTTATACCTTTGTGTAAAGTGTGGTTTATCAATACTGTATTGATTCCCATAGGTAGGTAGTTTATTGCTGGAATTTCCCTTCCCTTTTACCTCTACTTTTGTGCCAATATTATTCGGATTGATTGAGACAGAGTCTCACTCTGTCACCGAGGCTGGAGTGCAATAGCGCAGTCTTGGCTCACTGCAACCACTGCCTCCCAGGTTCAAGCGATTCTCCTGCCTCAGCCTCCTGAGTAGCTGGGACTGCAGGTATGAGCCACCACACCCAGCTAATTTTTGTATTTTTAGTAGAGACAGTGTTTCACCATCTTGGCCAGGCTGGTCTCGAACTCCTGACCTCGGGTGATCCACCCGCCTTGGCCTCCCATAGTGCTGGGATTATAGGCATGAGCCACTGTGCCTGGCCTATTCTGTTTTAATTACGTCAGATTGCTCTAGTAAATGTTAGTACCTACAAAGACAAGTCACTACTCACTGCTTTTTATAATTTTCTTGCCCCTTCTCAGGCATTTATTTTTTTTCTTCCGTATTATTTTTGTATTGTTTCTGTTCCAAAATAAATCCCACTGGAAATATGATCGAATTTGCACCAAATATATCTACATTAACTTAGGAAAGGTGAACATTTCTGTGATATCAAGTCATCTTACCAAAGACATAATGTGTATCTCTTATTTTTGGGAATCTTTTGGGTGCTGTTCCTTTGCTGCTAACTTTATTTCTGGTAATTTTGTTTTTGCTCTTGGAATGAGTTTTTTCCCCCATTTCTATTTTTATGTTATTACTAAGACCGAGAAGAGTTATTGAAATGTCTATATATTTTATATCCAGCCGTCGAATTCTCTTATAGTAGTTTTGCTTAAGCTTATTTGTTTGTTTTCTTCTCTGCCATCAGCGTGGATAATCTACAATCAGTTATGTATAAGTTTCAGTTTATTCTAATTTATTCTGTTTGATACACATTTTCCATCTCAGAAGTATATCAGAGATGTCAGGTGTGCCTAGAAATCGTGAAAGGAATAGTGCCAGCAGTTGGAATAAATCTGTACATTCAACAGGTTATTGCTGATCACTTAAAATAATAAAGTCCCAAGCCCTCCTGAATCATGGACCATGTCATGTAGGGAATGAGATTTGTCAGCTTTATTGTGAAGTATCAGCATGACTGTAGAACATCATAGAGCATTACTGTTATGATTGTTCAGAGAAAGGGCTGATCATTATGGGCATCAGAGACACCATTCGGTGGTCATAATTAAATACCATCTCTTGCCCAGTATCTCAACTAGAGTTGTTTAGTGTTTATTAGAAGGATTTTTAAAAAATTAATGAGTGGAAAGTATAGAGAGTTCCCATATACTCTCTTATCCCTCACCACTCAGTTTCCCCTGTGTGAACATCTTGCATTAATGTGGTACATGTTGAGAAGCTTAAGGGCTCAAAAAAGAAAAATGTGCTACATGTGTTACAGTTGATGAGCCAATATCGATACATTTTCAACTAAAGTTTACATTAGGGCTCATTCACTCTAGTGTTGTTCATTCTGTATACAATTGACAAATGTATAATAACATATGTTTGTCTTACTGTATCATACAGAATCATTTCACTGCCCTAAACATCCTCTGTGCTCCGCCTGTTCATTCTTCCCTCCCTCCCGCTGTATCACTAGCAAGCACTATTCTTTTTACCATCTCCATAGTTTTGCCTTTTTGAGAACATCATATAGTTAGAATTCAACTATAGTTTTTAATTGCCTGGGTTTGGTTATTTTTGTTTATTTGAGTGTGTGAACAATTATACAAGATTTGTTAACTTGTAATTTTAGCCAAGTTATTAAAATCTTACTGTGGATATATGTGGAATACTATAAGAGAACAAGAATTCAGACTGTTCTAAATAACCAAAAAATAATAATGGTAAATATTACAGGAATGTGTTTTTGGTGCAGTGATACTAAATAATCCCCAGATGATCTTTCTGTTACAGGGTGGAAGATGTCTATGGATGTGACATTTCTGGGGACGGGTGCAGCATACCCATCTCCAACCCGGGGTGCCTCTGCTGTGGTCCTTCGGTGTGAGGGCGAGTGCTGGCTCTTTGACTGTGGGGAGGGAACACAGACACAGCTTATGAAAAGCCAACTTAAAGCAGGTTAGTATGTCTTCAGCTATCTCATTAAGATTGTTTTGTTGTTTGCTTCATTTTCTTGGCTCTTCTTGGATATTTTGTTCAGAAACAGCCCTGATGGTTGCATCTCACTTCAATGCTAGACCCTGGTGAGACTTGGAAGGCCCACAGGCATCTGGCCACATCCACTGAACTTCATTTATTTATTTACTTGCTTTTCTTTCATCCTGTAGATGTTGAAAGCAAGGATTCATGTAGGCTTGGGGTTTGGGAAATGTAGTAGAATACACCAGGCATATTAGATGGACACTCCCTTAGCAAGGAAGCAGTGTACATACTTATTTCTACCATTTTCATGAGAGGATGCAAAGAGTAGGAAATGTTTAGAGGAGGGAGATGCTGAGATGCTCTTTCCCTCTTGGGTTATCAGAGTAAACTTCTCAGAAGTTGACCTGTGAGTTGTCAAAGGAGGAGGAGGAATTCCCAGGGCTGAGGAGAAGAACTGCATTTCAACCAGAGGGAATGGAGTGAGCAGAGGCCAGCACCTGGGAGACAGAGCAGTCTAATGGTGAAAAGTTTCAGCTCAGAGTCAGGCAGATCTGGGTTCTAGTCCTGGCTGTGTCTTGGGCTTGTGACTTTAGGAGATTAGCAAACTTCGACTTTACTTTCCCCATCTTGAAAACGAGGATTAAAAAGTCTACGTAGAAAGGGTGTTATGAGAATTATATGTAATCATTTATTCTCTGGCAGAACCCTTGCAGTGGTAGGACAGTCTGCTCTGAGCTCCTCAAGTTCTCTGCATTGTGGGTTTCTGCCTCATGGTAGGTTGCTTCTTCATAGCCAGCATGGGAGAAGGAGACTCTAGAGTAAGTCTGCTAGCAAGATGGAGTCTTATGTCCCATAACATAATTACATTGCATTCCTGTGCCATATTCTACTGGTTAGAAGCAAGTCACAAGTCCCAGCCACACTCAAGGAGAGGGGATTATAGGACATCAACAGACGTGAACACCAGGAAGTAGGAGCCACAGGGACCACCTAAAGTATCCACCACACACCACAAGTATATTTTACAGTTCCTTTTTATATGATTTTTTTTTTTTTTTTGAGACTGAGTCTTGCTCTGTCGCCTGGGCCGGAGTGCAGTGGCATGATCTCAGCTCACTGAAACCTCTGCCTTTTGGGTTCAAGTGATTCTTGTGCTTCAGCCTTCTGAGTAGCTGAGATTACAGGCATGCACCACCACACCTGGCTAATTTTTTTTTTTTTTTTTTAGACAGAGTGTTGCTCTGTCACCAGGCTGGAGTGCAGTGGCACGATCTCAGCTCACTGCAACCTCTGCCTCCCGGGTTCAAGTGATTTGCCTGCCTTAGCCGGGACTATAGGCATGCGCCATCACGCCCAGCTAATTTTTGTATTTTTAGTAGAGACAGGGTTTTCACCATGTTGGCCAGGATGATCTCAATCTCTTAACCTCATGATCTACCCACCTTGGCTTCCCAAAGTGCTGGGATTACAGGTGTGAATCACTGTACCCGGCTTAATTTTTTTGTATTTTTAGTAGAGATGGGATTTCGCCATGTTACTCAGGCTGGTCTTGAACTCCTCAGCTCAGGCAATCCACCTGCCTCATCTTCCCAAAGTGCTAGGATTCAGGTGTGAGCCACTGTGCCCAGTCTATATAGGTTTTAAATAAACAGTTGGAATTGGGCGCAGTGGCTCATGCCTGTAATCCCAGCACTTTGGGAGGTCAAGGCAGGAAGGTCACTTGAGGCCAGGAGTTTGAGGCTAACCTGGGCAACATAAAGATACTCTGTCTCTACAAGAAATAAAAAAATTGGGGTGGTTGTGTGCACCTGTGGTCCCAGCCGGAGGCTGAAGCATGAGGATCCTTTGAGCCCAGGAGGTCGAAGCTGCAGTGAGCCATGATCGGCCACTGCATTCTTGCCTGGTGACAGAGCAAGACCGTGTCTCAACAAATAAATAAATAAACATAAATGCATACATTCTTACCTACAGTTGGCAAATCTAATCTTGGCCAAAAAAAACCCCCAAAAGCCTAAGGGAACCTTTAGTTTACTACATTTCCATAGGCTTAGAAAAAAAATTTCTGGCCTCAGAGAGCAAGGTGAGAGAGTAATCCCAGAGCATTACCTATGACTCTTTAGTACTCAAATGCCCCAGTCTCAAACTGGAATGCAGCACGCTCAATATATAGTAATTTCTCTCCATAACCTATTATGGACCTATCATTATTTGGTTCATTGAAACCCTTTCAGCTTGTACTACCTCCAGGGATAATAAGTTTTGAGTTTCATAGGAGTTTATTTCTATTTAACTAAACATACTTCTTGTAAACTTCCAGGGACCTAATATGCACATCTCTGATTGATTAAGAAATGCAGGTTTGCTATCTCCATTTCTTTTAGAGTTTTAAAGAACAAGCATAAGCCTTCTTTTTTCCTCTTAAAAATGGGCTGGACATGGTGGCTCATATCTGTAATCTTAGTGCTTTGGGAGGCTGAGGTGGGAGAATCACTTGAGCCCAGGAGTTCAAGAGTATAATGAACTATGATTGTGCCACTGCACTCCAGCCTGGGCAACAGAGTGAGACCTGCCTCTAAAAAAACAAAATAAGACAAAATTTTTAATGATTATGAAATTTTTTTCTTTTTTTGATATAAATTTAAATATAATTGCAGTTTTGTTACATGGATATATTACATAGTGGTAAAGTCTGGGATTTAGTGTATCCATCTCCCAAATAATGTACATTGCTCCCATCAGGTAATTAATCATCCTTCACCCCCCCGCCACACTTCCACCCTTCCAAGTCTTCCATATATATTATTCTACACCGTATACTCATGTGTACACATGAAATGACTATTAAAAGTATTATAAGAGCATGATTTTTTAAATGATGTAAAAAGTATAAATGCTTATTGTAAAAATTCAAACGAAACAGAAAAGTGTAAATAAGCAAAGTCCAAGCCCCGTGTCATAGGTGAATTTGTTACATATATAGATGGGGTGATAGTATGGGTGTGTGTGTGTGTGTGTGTGTGTGTGTGTGTGTGTGTGTGTGTGGTGTGTAGTTCTGCATACATAGAATTATACTGCTCTTGGCATAAACTGCTTTTTTTTTTCAACTGAGCAATGTATACAAAGAATATATTGCAGCTTTTCCAAATCCAGTAAATATACCTATGTCTTCATTTTTAGAGAATGCTCAGTATTCAACTCCTCTGTAGATGACATATTCCCCCAGAACTTCCTTGTTCCCAAGGGAAAGGGAACTCAGGCATTTTTCTGTCTTCATTTGAGAGCTTCCTCATACCTTTGATAATTGTGGTTGCCATTCCTTCTCCGTTCGAAATCAAGTTTTTTGAAAAATGAAGTGTTTGTCTCCTTGAAACTGTTGATAACTGTAGGAAGAAGTTTTTCAATTAATTTGCCTTACGTCAGGTTCACAAGTTGTTTGGGTGTTCAGTTTGGCTTTGTTTTAGAGTAGATAGGGAAAGGGCCCAGAAAGTCTGATGTTGGCAGTTTTGAGGCTGTTGGGGGATCTGGACTCAGTGACAGCTGTAGTTTGTTTTTTTTTTTTTTTTTTTTTTTTGAGACAGAGTTTTGCTCTTGTTGCCCAGGCTGGAGTGCAATGGCATGATCTTGGCACACCGCAACCTCCACCTCCTGGGTTCAAGCAAGCAAATCTTCTGCCTCGGCCTCCCAAGTAGCTGAGATTACAGGCATGTGCTACCATGCCCATCTAATTTTGGATTTTTAGTAGAGACAGGGTTTCTCCATGTCGGTGAGGCTGGTCTAGAACTCCCGAACTTAGGTGATCCCCCCACCTCAGCCTCCCAAAGTGTTGGGATTACAGACACGAGCCACTGTACCTGGCTCTGCTGCTATATAGTTCTTTTGTCTGCAGAGTCCTCAGGTCGTGCATGGAGGTGGCTTGGTAAGCTGGACAGGGAGACGGGGGAAATGAAGGATTCAGGCAGTCAAAAAACAGCAAAAAGAAGCATATTGAGGAAACTTCTAGAGTGCCTCCTGGGGATTTGCAAGGTCTACAATCAGCCTGTGCCCAATCTGTTGTTCTCTGTTGCTGGGGCCTGGGTTTGATGTCATAATTCTGGGAAGACTTGCTTGGAGAACACTTGATATTACAGGACAAATTGCGTTGTAGTAAACTCTTCCTGTTCTTTTATGGTGTCAATAAACTGTTTCTGTACTTTTATAGCATCAAGTGTTTAAAATAGGTGGGCTTTGAGCAAAGGACCGGAAGCCTCTTTTGTACTGGAAATGTGTTAGTTGTGATCATTACTTTCGAAATGCCATGTGGCATGTCTCAGAAAATGCTGATGTGGCATCCTGCCACATTCCAGCAATAAATTCAGTTTACCATTGGCTAAATCAAGTGATAACCTAAGCCAATATGCACTGAAAAAGCTGTTATGTTAGTTCAGACTGAAAGGAAGAATGGACCCAAGTACCCTTACATAATAGCATAGGGGATTGGCCCTCCTGTATTCTGGCATCTATTGCCCACCTTCATTCTCAGTTCCTTACCTTGTTCCTCTCCTACTTCCCTTCTGCCTTCTCTCTTTCCTCTCCCTTCCTCACCCTCCTTCCTTTTCTCCATCTTCCTCAACCTCACCCAGACAAGCAGGCTGTGACCTGATTGGTTAATCCCTGTCCAGTGTAGGGAGTCCTTAAAAGGCAATTTTGGGTTCAGGCACTGGTCTAGTCAGTTGGAGCCAGTGGAACATTTTGTTTTCCTGTAATACATGTTTGCTTTTCTCAGAGGGAGCAGTAGAGGGCAATGTAATTGCTAGATCGTTTTGATACTTGAGGCCTATTTATTTAATAGTTAAGTGAATTATTTTGGTACACTTGTATATTTTACTTTTTTTTTTAATGTGACAAAATGTAAGAAAATACTCTGAAAGCTGTTAAACTATGTAATATGAAGATGTTTTAGGAAAAAAGTTATATCTTATTGAAACCGTCTGGTGGGGCCAGGCACAGTGGCTAGAGCCTGTAATCCCAGCACTTTGGGAGGCCGAGGTGGGAAAATTGCTTAAGGCCAGGAGTTTGAGACCAGCCTGGGTAACATAGCAAGACTCCATCTCTACAAAATTAAAAAAAAAAAAAAGCCAGGCATGGTGGTAGGTACCTATAGTCCTAGTTACTTGGAAGGCTGAGGCAGTAAGATCACTTGAGCCCAGGAGGTCAGGGCTGCAGTAAGCTATGATCACACCACTGCACTCTAGCCTGGATGACAGAGTGAGACCTGGCTCTTTAAAAAAAGCTATTAAAAACAAACAAACAAAAAAAACCATCTGGTGAAATAAAGCCTGTCTTTCTTGCTTTTGGAATCATGTAGCAAAATGTAAATGAATAAGTTTATGATGGTAAGTAGAACTTTTAAATTCAATTTACTATTTTTAATGTAAATTGTTAGGCTTGTTTCAAATAACTTTGTATGGGTTTTTACTTAATGAAAAATTTCCAAATGTATTCTCTGTCTCAATCAAAAGGGAGAATTACTAAGATCTTCATCACACATCTTCATGGAGACCATTTCTTTGGCCTTCCTGGGCTCCTCTGCACAATCAGCCTGCAGAGTGGCTCCATCGTGTCCAAACAGCCAATTGAAATCTATGGCCCTGTAGGGCTTCGGGACTTTATCTGGCGAACGATGGAACTCTCTCACACAGAGCTGGTCTTCCATTATGTGGTTCATGAACTGGTTCCTACAGAGGATCAATGTCCTGCAGAAGAACTAAAAGAATTTACACATGTGAATAGAGCAGCCAGTCCTCCCAAAGAGGAACAAGGAAGAACTATCCTACTAGACTCAGAAGAAAATTCATACCTTCTGTTTGATGATGAACAGTTTGTTGTAAAAGCATTTCGCCTCTTTCACAGAATTCCCTCATTTGGGTTTTCAATTTTGGAAAAGAAACGCCCAGGTAAACTCAATGCACAGAAACTAAAAGACCTTGGTAAGCATTTTTTTCCCCCTTCTCATCAATAGGGTTCCTGTTAACTGAAGCTGTAAGAAGTGTCATAGTAAGGCCAGGTGTTGTGGCTCATGCCTGTAATCCTAGCACTTTGGGAGGCTGAGGTGGATGGATCACTTGAGTTCAGGAGTTCAAGACCAGCCTAGGAAACATGGTGAAACCCCATCTCTACTAAAAATACAAAAATTAACTGGGTATGGTGGCATGCACCTGTAGTCCCAGCTTCTTGGGAAGCTGAGGCAGGAGAATCACTTGAACCCGGGAGGTCAAGGCTGTAGTGAGCCAAGATGGCATTACTATACACCAGCTTGGGTGACAGAGCAAGACTCTGTCTCAGAAAAAAAAAAGTACCATAGTAAACTTCCATTCCTCTATTCCAGGCCTAAAACTGACATTTTCTCCACTTAGTCCCTTTGCCCAAAGTTTGCTTAAGGAAAATCCATGGGGACAAAAAATGCTGCTTAAAGCAAAAGCCAAGTATACATCTGAATCCTCTCCTGAGCTCCCTGGATCCACATTCTTAGTCTGTCTTCACCATACACTATCTTGGTTTGCAAGGTGATTTGGGTGGTAGTGATGGTGGTTTTAGGTTCAGGCTTTATTTTATCATGTCTTCCCTTTGATATATGTTTTTGATGACATCTTTGGTTTGAGAATTTTTGCCATCATTCTTAACCTTACAACTACAACCATGTGCTTTTAGAGTTTCCTTCTGTATCTACTTTGCCTACTAATTTAACCTTGATTAAATTAATTTGGTATTCAAAATGCTGTGCCTCAGCCAGTTTTATATACCAGGGTTCATCACAGTTGAAAGCAATCATATAGAGGTGGGCTTGGGGCCCATCTAAGGCTTCACACCTTCTCCATGCTAAGCCAGGATGCATGAGGGGATCTTCAGCATCTCTTATGAGATAGAGTCCAGGTACAAGGTACATTATATCTCTGGTGTCACTGCCTTTACGGGCATGGTGTGGCCGTGACTGTAAAAAGCACGGTGGCATTTTGTATGTGTTCGTTTATTTATGCACTATCTTCCTCAACTAAAACAAAATGCTAGATAATGAGGAAAAGTGACTTAGGCCAAGGGTATTTTTATTACCTGAAAACCTGTGGAAATACTATTATATTTGGAAACTTTAAACATGATCTGTGTTAGAATCTGTGGTCACATTATACTAGTTTGTAAGTATTGCCCATAGTGATGATTAGATCTTATTTTAAATTAATATGAAATTCAGGCCCACTTTGATAAATGTGGAACTGCCCCTGTCTGCCAAGAAGATTAATAATGTACAATTGCCTGAAAAAATGCTCCTTGGTCTTGTAATACAAACAATCCTCTCTAACAATTTTTTATTAAGTTACTTTGTAGGTACTTGGTTTGACTAGGTGTTGATTAAACCTTTTTTTTGAGGCAATCTCACTCTGTTGTCCAGGCTAGAGTGCAGTGATGTGATCTCAGCTCACTCACTGCCACTTCTGCCTCCTGGGTTAAAGCAATTCTCGTGCCTTGGCCTCCCATGTAGCTGGGACTACAGATGTGCGCCACTGCGCCCAGCTAGTTTTTTGTATTTTTAGTAGATGCAAGGTCTCACCATGTTGGCCTGGTTGGTCTCAAACTCCTGAGCTCAAGTGATCTCCCTGCCTTGGCCTCGCAAAATGCTGGGATTACAGGCATGAGCCACTGCACCCAGCCTGTTAATAACATTATTTAAATGTACTCTCAAATTTTACCCACAGGTGAGCTTATTAAATAAAGCACTCTCAAAAATTGTTGTTTCCATGCACTGCAGAGAATCAAGAATGTTATACTGACCATAATAGTGATACTTAGGAGACTAAAACTTGTCCGACATGCATGCATGGGAAATATTTTAAGTACTAAGACATTGCTAATATCAATCAACACTGAAATTTTTAAAATGTATACATAATTCCAGTTTTCCACAAGTAGTAAAATATACAACTGTGGATGCCTTTTCCATTAGCTATTTGCAATGCTGTTAAAATAGACTTGAAAAGTCATAAATTCCATTCCTATGATGTAATGTTATCTGCCTTCATCATTAGGTGTACCACCAGGTCCTGCCTATGGGAAGCTGAAAAATGGAATTTCTGTTGTTCTGGAAAATGGGGTTACAATTTCTCCCCAAGATGTCTTAAAAAAGCCTATTGTTGGAAGAAAAATCTGCATATTGGGTGACTGCTCTGGGGTTGTGGGTGATGAAGGAGTAAAGCTGTGCTTTGAAGCAGACCTGTTGATCCATGAAGCGACCCTGGATGATGCCCAGATGGACAAAGCAAAGGAGCACGGCCACAGCACACCACAGATGGCAGCAACATTTGCAAAGTTGTGCCATGCAAAGAGGCTGGTTCTGACTCACTTCAGTCAGAGGTACAAACCAGTTGCCTTGGCCAGAGAAGGAGAAACAGATGGCATTGCAGAACTAAAAAAGCAAGCTGAATCAGTGTTAGATCTCCAAGAAGTGACTCTAGCAGAAGATTTTATGGTGATAAGCATTCCCATCAAGAAATAAAACCAGTGTTCCTGAGTGCATACTGACATGTCTGTGATATGCTACTGAACCTATGGTCCAGTTTTTTATTTCTTGTTTTAGTCTGAAATCATTTGGGCCCTAATAATCCTAAAAAGAATGGAGTTGCATTGATGAATTGACTCAGTATATTTAAAGGAAGTAAGCTTTTTGATAATAAATCTTTTTAAGAGGAAAAAACCCCAACATCCTTATTAAAGTCCAACTTTGATGAAATGATAGATTAGTCAGGTATACTTCTCATTTTGTGCTACTACCACGGATATCAGCCAGTATTCCATGCAGTCCTGGGCTTAGCTGCTGCCCAGCTTTATTGCTGCTATTGGCAAAGTGCACAGAACTCAGTCCTCATGGCTAAAAATGGTATTTTGGCAGTTTGTGTTGAATCTGTATGTGTTATTAACAGAATAGGGAGAAATATCATGAGATGTTGGACATGCAGGATTGACGATAGCGTGAGCATAGCTTTGCTGTAATACTGAATACAGGGTTTGGCTAGGTGTTTAACATTTTATTGAACTTTCTGGTTGGCTCTTAACCCATGGTTCTCAGCTGGGCTGACACTGCTCCTCTAGAAGGAGTTTTGAAATTATGGGGATGTTTTCTTGTTACAGTAACTGAGTACGGGGGCAGGATGGTGGTGGTGGTGAAGATGATGTTATTGATGATGATATCGGTGGTACTGCTACTACTCGCGTTTAGTCAGTAGGGTTCAGGGATGTCCTACAAAAATTTTGATCAGTCGTGTACAACAAAGAATCATCTCACCCCGAAATGCATATTGCAGGCCAATTGAGATACACAGCAAGTTAAAGCTTATAACCCCTGATGTGAATATAGTTTACCAAAATTAGTGACATAATGAGTTGAATTACTAGGTAAGTCCAATCCTAAAGAGTGAATATGTTAGAATTGCAATGTCATGCCAAGTAACATTTTAAAGAAATGAGCCATCAAGTGAAGCTTATGAACCTGGAGGAAAAACTGCTTATCTGTTAAACTGAGGTTTCATTTCCATGTCCCTATTAATAATTCTTTGAGCACAATTAAAATTTTTTTTCTTTCTTTCTAGAATAGCTCTTCCTTCTGAGCTGCCTTCCACCTTCCTTCTGTCTGGTGTATCTCTGAATCATTTGCCCCACAATATTTCTTAAAATGTGTCCCATGGAAAGCTAGTCTTAAGGGCTGATTCACTCAGAAGGGCTCCTCAGTCAAATCAGTTTGGGAAACACTTTATGCTGTCTGTCCTTCTAGGAGCGGTGTAGTGGTTATCAACATGTTAAAAACAATATTGCTTCAAATGATCATACACCAGTGTTTGGTGCCAGAAAGACCTGATCCCAGAATCCCATTCTGTGACTTACGGTCTGGAGCAGGTAACACTCTCTGAGTTTCTTCGTTTGCTCATTTCAAAAATGGGAAAAACAGTAAGACCCAATTCACAGATTGTTAAACAACACAACATGTATAAGGAGCATAGCGCATTGCTTAAAGGTGTTGAGAAATCCTGTAGTACAGAGGCCTGTCAGCTCTACTGAACCCCTTTCTCAGTCCTATTTCACCAATACTATGTATTAACATCTCAGGAACCTAGAGAGCTTTATAGCACATGTATTTAGAAACATTCTTGTAGTACATACTGTTCAATTCCTCTGGGTTCTGGGGCTTCTCTGGCCAAAATTTTTGACTCCTGGCTAGTTTTGGAGATTCCAAAGTAGTTACGACCAGCTGGGGGCAGTGGCTAATGCCTGTAATTCCAGCACTCGGAGGCCAAGGCAGGTGGATTGCTTAAGCCCAGGAGTTCCAGACCAGCCTGGTCAACATGGTGAAACCCCATCATTACAAAAAACACAAAAGTTAGCCAGGCATAGTGGTGTATGCCTGTGGTCTCAGCTACTTAGGAGGCCAAGGTGGGAGCCTGGAGAGGTTGAGGCTGCAGTAAGCCATGAACATGCTATTGCACTCCAGCCTGAGCAACAGAGCAAGACCCTCCATCTCTCTCAAAAAAAAAAAGAAAAAAAAAAAAAGTAGCAATGATCAAGATAGGTCTGGTTACTTGAGATCTGATAATTCTGATGCAGCCTCTAGAATGGTCTATCTTACTGTAATTCTTCCCGCCCCCCAAGTGTCAAACTTTGACCATGCATAAAGCCTGTCATGGTTTCTAAACTCAATTCAAATAAGCATTAATTAGACATTAATATGTACTCAAATTTGTGCAAGAGACTAGTACTAGAATGGCTTGGATGAGTATCTGTAATGCATGAAGCCTCTGAGGGTAGAAACTATGTCTTAGTCACTGCTACATCCTTAGAAATGCCCACCTAGAGCTGGGTGCAGTGGTGTGTTCCTGTAGTCCCAGCTACTTGGGAGGCTGAGGTGGGAGAATGACTTGAGCCCAGGAGTTCAAGTCCATAGCAACATAGCAAGACTCCATCTTGACCAGGAACAGTGGCTCACACCTGTAATCCCAGCACTTGGGGAGGCCGAGCTGGATGGATTGTTTGAGGCCAGGAGTTTGAGACCAGCCTGGGCAATGAGGCTAAACCCTAAAAATACCAAAATTAGCATTTTTTGTGTCTACTAAAAATACAAAAATTAGCCAGGCATGGTGGTGCACATCTGTCATCCCAGCTACTCGGGAGCCTGAGGCACGTGAATTGCTTGAACCCAGGAGGTGGAGGTTGCAGTGAGCTGAGATCACGTTACTGCACTCCAGCCTGGGTGACAGCAGTGAGCTGAGATCACGTTACTGCACTCCAGGCTGGGTGACAGCAAGACTCTTGTCTCAAAAAAAAAAAAAAAAAAAAAGGAAAGAGAAAAGAAATGGCTTACCTATAGTAGCTCAGAAATGCTTTCAAAATGAAGCCTTGGTAACATGAGTGCACACACTTTAGGACATGCTTAAATGCCTAGCCCATTTCATTACTGAACTTATCAGAAAGAATATAAACCACCTGGTTGGTGGTGCCCATTTTCACTGCGTAATAAATAAGTGCCAGACTTTGTTGTGTTGGTAGTACATAAAACAGACAAATGGCAAAATTATAGCTGTAAGCTCACAGCCTAGTGAAAGAGACAAGTAGATAAAAGTAAATCTTTTTGCTTCACGTATTCTAGTCTTGTAGCCTGGGCACTCAAATTTTGCTGTTCCTGAGCACTACTTTGTAGCTGACCTGAGCCATGCCCTTAGAATCAGGCTCTATAAATATATATGGGCTAAGCCCTCAGAGGCCAAGGGAATGTGGAAACGATATGTTAGATCAAGTGTAGAGTATCAGTCCACGATGAGAACATTTTCTAGACCCTCTTCTGGCCCAGAATTTGTTTTCAATGATAGGGACATTCTAAGAATTTGTGGAGCTAGAATGAAGAATGAAATTTATATGGGACTTCTCAGAACCTGTAATCTACCCAAGGATTTGACTCTAAGTGGGGAGGGGGACCATAATATGTATTGTGCCCCAAATTTATTTGATTACCAAATCTTCTTTTTGCCAAGGAAGATCTTGGAACTTTAGAAATGCTATTCTCTATACATCGCAAAATTATTCTATTTATATTTTTTACCTGCACAATTCATTGAGGTAATGATTTCCATGTCTACACTTGATATATTACTTCTTTTGTCCTAAACTGACTCCATAGATACCTACTTATTTTAAACTTTTAAAAATGTACACTTTTGGCCAGGCACTGTGTTTCACCTGTAATCCCAGCACTTTGGGAGGCCGAGGTGAGCGGATCACTTGTGGTCAGGAGTTTGAGACCAGCCTGGCCAACATGGTAAAAACCCATCTCTACGAAAAATACAAAAATTTAGCCGGGCATGGTGGTGGGCTCCTATAATCCCAGCTACTCAGGAGGCTGAGGCAGGAGAACTGCTTGAAGCTGGGAGGTGGAGGTTGTAGTCAGCCGAGATCACGCCACTGCACTGCCTGGGTGAAAGAGCAAGACTCTGTCTCGAGAAAAAAAAAAAGTGCATGTTCAAATTCTCCAAAGTTGTTTACACTTGCCCAAATAGACCCTAAATCAGCTCTGTTTAATACTTATGCCTCATTAATGCACTTTAATTAACTTTGAATTATAAAAGCAACACATGCTTGGTAGAGAATATTTTTAAGATTCAAGAAAAGAAGACAATTATTCATAATTCCTTCACCCAGAGAGAGCTGTTATTTCTGACCCAGTGGTCCTCAAACCGAGGAGTGAGTCAGGATTACTCAGGGTGTGTAGGTAGACGGAGATCCTTAGGCTCTGCTTTCAAAGACTTAATTCACTAAGTCTTATTAAAAATCTGCATTTTTAATAAGCCCCCAAGGTGATTCTGAGGTATACGAGTGGCAGACCATATTTGAGAAAAAAAAACTGTCTATGCGCCTTTAAAATTTGGTGTGTGTTTAGATATTTTCTATGTGTGTCTACTTATGTTTGTATGTGTGTATATTATATACATGTACACATGTATATTTTTACATGTAGGCTGACCTCAACTGTTTTTCTCATTTAGCATATTATGAGCATTTCCCCACAGCATTAAGTGTTCTCTGAAAGCATGAATTTAATGATTTTCTATTATTGCAGTCTATAGATACAGTATCATTTAGCCAGTTTTTTATTTGGGGGCAGTGAGATTGTTTTCCATTATTATAAATAATACTATCATGAATATTCTTATGCATAAATCTTTGTATCTCTGAGTATTTCCTTCCTTGGATTTCTCTGAGGGTGAAAATGTGACTTCTTTTTGGAGGTTCTGGGTAGGAATTGCCCACTGTTTTTTCATGCTCTTTTACACTCCTAGCAGCAGCGAATAGGAGTGGCCTGTCTTGGTATTCTATGTGGAGATGATATGGAGTATCATCAGCTCATGACCTTGCTAACACGTTTTCCCCAAGACATTAGTCTTATGAAGATTATTTTCACCTCCCAGTCCCAGTAACTTTGTTGTGTCTTTCAAGTAGCATGTATTGTGATTTCCTTGAATATTCTTTTGCCAACTTAAAAATTTGCTAGTTTTTACTTTAGGGGTAAAAATCCTTACTGCTTCAAATATGTCCATGACAGATGAACAGTGAAAGTACTTTTTTACTCACAAAGATATACATTTATTGTGAAATGTGCTGGTTCTGCCTTACTGATGGATGGATTTTTCAGGTAATGAATGAGTCAGTATTTTTCTTACATGGGAAGACTAAAAAGGAAGCACTGGGAATGCTTTAAATGTTCCCTCTTGGCAGGATAAGAATAGAGTACAGGGTGAGTAAGATCGAAAAATTCTTTTCTTCCTTAGTAGAAAGTAAACAATGTCTAAAAGGGAAAAATAAATAGTACTCTAAGCATAGTATGTTTTTAAAAAGGAGAGGGAGGGGAGGAGGGACTAACAGATGAATAGTTAAGAGTGGAAGAAGGGGTCAGAATGGTCAAGGAGGTAAGGATGGATGGTCAGGGGACTGCTATTTTTTATAAGCCTAATAGTACTGTTTGATATTTGAAACCATTTGTATATGTATATTCATTTAGTTTAAAAATTACATTAAAACACATACGCAGATGACATGCTGCTCTGAGTAACCTTATCAATTGTGCGTCTCCCAATGGGTGCTCCAAGCAGTTAGCAGTGGCTCTCAAGCCTTTATAACATTCCAATCCCATTCTCCATACTGCAGTCTGAGTCTAACTGTTTTGTTTTTTTTCAAAATGCACATTTGAGTCTCACATTCCCCTTGCTTGAAACTTTTTTTTTCTTGGAGACAGTCTCACTCTATCACCCAGGTTGGAGTGCAGTGGCGCAATCTCGGCTCACCATGACCTCCGCCTCCTGGGTCTAAGCAATTCTCCTGCCTCAGCCTCCTGAGTAGCTGGGACCACAGGTGTGTGCCACCACGCCTGGCTAATTTTTTTTATTTTTAGTAGAGGCGGGGTTTCATGGTGTTAGCCAGGATGGTCTCAATCTCCTAACCTCGTGATCCACCTGCCTCGGCCTCTCAAAGTGCTGGGATTACAGGCATAAGCCACCACTCCCGGGCCCACGAGAAACTTTTTAATGGTCATATCTTACCCACCTTCCCAATCTTATCTTCCTTTACACTTCTGCAGCCCCAGCCACGAGGGTCTTCTTTCAGTCCTCTGTTAGGGCTTTCTGTTGTCACAAAGCCTTTGCAAGGCCTGCTCTCTCTGCCTGGAATGCTCTTTCTTCTCTCCCCAAGTTAACCCTTACTGGGCCTTCAGATCACAATCTATAGTCACAGCCTCATGGAAACCTTCCCTGGCCTTCCCACTAGGTAACGTATTACTTTTTTTTTTTTTTTTAGACAGAGTTTCACTTTTGTTGCCCAGGCTGGAGTGCAGTGGCGCCATCTTGGCTTACTGCAACCTCCGCCTCCCAGGTTTAAGCGACTCTCCTGCCTCAGCCTTCAGAGTTGCTGGGACTACAGGTGCACACTACAACGCCCGGCTAATTTTTGTATTTTTAGTAGAGATGAGGTTTCACCATGTTGGCCAAGATGTTCTCGATCTCCTGACCTTGTGATCTGCCCGCCTCAGCCTCCCAAAGTGCTGGGATTACAGGCGTGAGCCACCTAGTCCGGCCGAATATTACTCTTACAGCGCCTGCACCTGACCTTTCTGGTGCTTGGCACTCACTATTTTCATTTTGCTTCTGAGAGTGATGTTTCTCTTTCCCACTAGCATTGTAAGCTTCCCAAGAGCAGAACTGTCTTTTGTTTCCCTCTGTGCCTAGCTTGGTGCCTGAAACATATTAGGCATTCGATAAATAGTGTTGACTGATTCAGTTTTCCTTGTCATCCTGTTATTCAGTTAATAATGCAGTGTCTTGTTTTCCTAGGAATTCTTCCTGACTAATATTAAAAACAAACAAAATTCCCACCCCTAGTCTCTGAAATAAAACTGGGAAGGAGGATAATGGTTGTCTGTGACTTTAATGGGGCAAATTCTTATAAGTACTAATTTTAAAGCTCTAGTTTTGTGTCATATAATATGCAGACAGAAACCTAGACCCTTGGGAAAGGTTGGAAAAAAGATTTACTCTGCCTAAAAAGTTGGGATGTTGGCTTTTGCAATGTATAGGGAAATCAGAACAGAGAGGAGACAGCCAAGCCCCAGTGAGGAGTCCGGATCCCTATGCAGGTAGGAAAGGTGGGAAAACCTTAAGAATGCTGATACCCGATAGTCAATTTTATGTTGCCTGCATAGCTGGGAATTAAACCCCTACTTTCTCCCTAACTTTCTTTGAAGTCTGCTAGACACACATGATTTAGGGATCCTTCCCCAGCCCTGTACACCACCAAAGGAGAACAAGATCTAAATTCCATGACTGGGTTGACCTGGGAAGAAAAGGACAATAGGGGAGAGAGTGAGACAATCCTCAAACTAATACAGTTCACAGGAGCTGAAGTCATAGGGGATTACAAGAACCAATGTTTCCCAATTATTTTCAGAAAATTGTGAGGACATTGACCTTTACATAGCCCATGGAATGAGAGTGACAGGCGTTGAGCCAATTTCGTGTATATCTTAAAGGACAGGGTAACTCCAACTGACATCTAGACACAGATATTTCTGTGTCCTTGATATGTTTCAAGGGTTAAAAGGCTGTCATATCCAGTATAACAAACAAGTTTTTTTGTGGGGAAGCAGTGCGTAAGTTTATCCAAAGTAAAAAATATGTCCACCCCTAAGTAAAGCTAGCTGAGAAGCACTGCTGCTCAGATGTCAGGATGCTAATTATATACTCAGCAGACATGGAAGGTACAAAGATGAAATGCACCCACCAGAAAGTAAAAGGGGAAAGGCAAGGGATCAAGTTTTCCAGCTATATAAATCTACCTTTAATTGCTAGAAATGGCTCAGGCAGCCTCAGGTAGAGAACTACACAATGTTTAGTTCAGTCACCAAATGAAGCCAAGGTTATCTGGGTTGTTTTCTACATTGTTGTGGCTTCCAGACATCATAGGCTTGTCTGACTATATCTCCTTGACGCATCCTGGGCTGGAAATGACCTTGTAGAAGTACTCATGTCTGGGTCAGCAACCCAAATGCTGATCCTAACTGGCTTACAAAGGGCCCTCCCATGGATTACATTTTCACACATCTAGCGGATAATAGGACACAATCCTACCCAGCATGCCTATACTGAGAGGCAGTATATCCTAGTATAGTGGTCTTCAGTCTAGGTAATAGTACCCATGGAGATATGCAAAGACTTTTCTAAGGATACACAGGCATATTATCACATGAAATATTTCCTAAAGTTGATCTTCCTGAGAACTATTGCAATCAAAGTGTCTTGCTGTACTATTGTGCACTGTTCCAGAATGAAAAGCCTCTGGGATACCAGTGAAAGGGATAATTGAAATATTGGTATTGAGGTTGAAAAAAATGAATGATTAACATCTTCTTTTATAAGTTAGGTAGTTTCCAACTTGTTGTTTTGAACAATATTGAAGGAAGATCTAATCTCTCCAATGATAGATTTGTTTAATCAGCTTTATGGGGACGTAATTCACATGCCATACAATTTGGTAGTTTTTTATATATTCACAGAGTTGTGCAACCATCACCATTATCAATTTTAGAACATTTCAGTATCCCCCAAATAAACCCCATACTCATTGGCACTCACTCCTACTCCTCTCCATCCCCTAAACCTACCATCCCTTGGCAACCACTAATCTGCTGTCTCTATAGATTTGCCTATTTCGGGCATTTCAGATAAATGGAATCACACAATATGTGATCCTTTGTGACTGGCTTCTTTTAGCATAACTTTTTCAAGATGTATCCATATTTTATCGTTCCTTTATTACTTTTTATGACCAATTAATTTTCCCTTCTATGGGCATACCACATTTTATTTATCCATTCATCAGTTGATCCAATAATACGTTATGAAAAATACTGTCTACAAAATACCTATATCAGGGATGAAAACTGAGATGTTGCTACAGATCTTGTTTGTAAAATATTGCTGCAGATCTAACATTAGCAGGATAAAAAAGAATACTATAAATAACTTTACAGTTACTGAAACAACTTCCTTAAAAAAAACATAATTTGTCAGAACTGACACAAGAAAGTAAATAGACTATCTAGATTTTCTATTTATTAAAGAAATTGAATTTTTAATAAAAAAGCAACCTTCTTACAAAAATAAAAAATCTTGAGGCCCAGATTAGTGAATCATTTTAAACAATTAAGGAAAAAATACACCTTTCTTCTCCAAACACTTCTGGAAAGTAGAAGAAGACGGAAAACTTTCTAACTCATTTTATGAGTTCAGCATAGCCTTGATGCCAAAATGTAAGGACATTAAAAGAAAGGAAAATTACATACTAGTCTATATCATAAAAACCCTGAAGAAAAGAATTAGCGAATTGAATCCAGTGAAATATAAAAAGAATAAGACCTCTTTATAACAGGAGTTTATTCCAAGAATGCAAGATTCATTCAACATTTGAAAATCAATGTTTTTCATTTAATAAAATAAATGAAGAAAAACTGCTAAGACAATCTTTATAGGTATAAAACATTTTTTGATAAAATTTAATAGTCGTTTGTGATAAGAACTCTTAGCTTATTAAGAATAAGAGCTACCATCTTGGCCAATATGGTGAAACCCTGTCTCTACTAAAATAAAAAAAATTAGCCAGGCGTGGTGGTGCACGCCTATAGTCCCAGCTACTTGGGAGGCTGAGGCAGGGGAATCACTTGAACCCAAGAGACGGAGATTGCAGTGAGCTGAGATCATACCACTGCACTCCAGCCTGGGCGACAGAGCAAGACTCCAGAAAAAAAAAAAAAGAAAAAAAAAGAACAAGAGATAAAACAGCAACTTAAAGTACTGTTAAAAAAAAAAAAAAAAGAAAAGATAGGAGAGGAGAGAATGTCCTTAATGTGCATCACCACGCCCAGCTAATTTTTAAAATATTTTGTAGAGATGGGGTCTCTCTTTGTTTCCCAGGCTGGTCTTGCACCTTGGCCTTCCAAAGTGCTGGGATTACAGGCATGAACCACCGTGCCTGGCCATGTACTATATTGCTTTGAAGGTCTTAGCCAGAGCAATAAAATAAATAGATGATAGACAGATAGATAGATTCGATTAGATAGATAGATAGATAGATAGATAGATAGATAGAATGAGGATTAGAATGAAAAAAATAAAACTTTCATTATTAACAGGCTATATGATTATGTACATAGAAAATTTTGAAGAATAAGCAAATAACCTGTTAGGATAAGTAGGTGAATTTAACCAGATTGCTGAATACTCAGTCAAAATAAAGAAAATCAACTTTATGCCTATATTCCAGAAACAAACAAATAGAAAATTTTTTAATGATATTATTTACAGAAGGATCAAAACTATCAAAAATCTAGGAAAAAAATCTAATGAAAGATATGCAAAACCTCTTCACTTAAAACTACAAAATATTATTCAGATGAAGAAAAGTCAAATAAATGGAAAAGTATATCATGTTAATAAACTAAGAATATTCAGTATTGGAAAGATGTCATTTATCCTTAAATCATCTGTAGTTTTAATGCAGTCCAATCAAAGTATCTGCAGGTTTTTATGTGGATATATACATGAAGAAATTGAGAACGTGTTTCTAAAGCTTATATAGGCATGCAAAGGACCAAGAATATCCAGAACAATCTTAAATGAAGAACAAAGTTAAAAGATTTACATTATTAGATATCAAGACATATGGTAAAACTGCAGTCACTTAGAATGATGTTGTTGCAAGGAGGACAAATAGACCAATGGAATAGAAAGAGTTTGGGGGAAAATAACCATACATATCTAGTCCCTTTATGACAAATATGAAATTTCTATGCAATGAAGACAGGGTTGCCTTTGCAATAATTGGAGGGTCAATCAGATTTCAATAATGAAAAAATTGATTACCTTGATTTTTACCTTAAACAATACACAAAAATCAATTCCAAATGGATTTTGTATGTAAATGTGAATACAGAAGAGCTCCTTTATTTGGAGTAGGTGAAAACTACTAAAACAAAATATAAGCATTAAGAATAATAAAGAAAAAGGTGGTTAAATTGAATTTTGAAATTAGGGACTTCTATTCATAAAAGACACTATCAAAGGAGTGAAAAAACAAGCCACAGAGTGGTAGAGTATATTGACAATACTTATAGTTGATAAAGGATTGAATCTAGAATTCGATAGTAGTTAGCTGTTGCTACGTAATAAATTACCCCCAAAACAATGATCTCATAGTCTTGGTGGGTCGGGAATCTGGGTACAACTTAGCTGGTTGCTTCTGGCACAAGATCTCTCATGAGGTTGTAGTTAAGCTGCTAGCTAGCGCAGTGGGTTCATCTGAAGACCCAAGCAAGGGATCCACCTTCAAGCTTTCTCATGTAGTTGTAGGCAGACCTTGGTCCCTTGTCACATGGGTCTCTTCACAGGGCTACCTCGTGACATGGCAGCTGATATCCCTCAGGTCAAGCAACCTGGGAGAGAATGAGCGCCCATGACAGAAGCCCAGCCTTTTTGTAATTTAAAGTCGAAAGTGATATCTCTTTACTTCTGCCATATTCTATTCGTTAGAAATGAATCAATAAATCCAGTGCACACTCAAGGGAAAAGGATTGCAGATGGCATAAATACCAGGAAGCGGGGTAATTGGTGGACCATCGGAGGCAGCCTACCAAAGAATTTATGAAGAACTTTTAAAAGTCTTGATCTAAGTAGGAGTTAATATGGGTGTGTTTACTATGTGAAAATTAATCTATTCAGATGTGATTTGGGTGCTTTGCTGAACATAGGTTATACATCTGTGGAAAGTTGACTTAAGAACATTTTTGACAAAAAAACTCTAGGCAGAATTCTAAAGATTATTATCTCCTCGTTATTAAGTCAAGCAGTCAAGCTCTAATCTAGGCATTGCTGTTGAATGGATTTTGCAGATACAATTAAAGTCCCAGTTGACTGTAAAACTATCCAGGTGAGCATAACTCAATCAGGGGAGCCCTTTAAAAGCAGATAATTTTTCACCTATAATTCCAGTGCTTTGGGAGGCCAAGGCAGGAGGATTGCTTGAGGCCACAAGTTTGAGACCAGCCTGGGCAAAAGAGTGAGATTCTGTCTCTATTAAAAGGAAAAGAAAAGAGTAAATTATTTAGCATATGTAAAGCACTTAGAACAGAAAGTGCTATATACAGATTAGACATTATCATTATTAAACTTCGGATTGGAGCCTAGGATGTTCCCTTATCATTCAGAGGAGGTTTAACTCCTTTAGGGTTTCGGAAACTACCCTTGGAGTGTTCCACCAGCCCAGAGGCTGGGATAAGGAGTGCCTCCAACCCTCTAGACTGGGGGCCAGGGAACATTGCTTTTGACTTGTGTTAAAGCCGCTAGCCCCACGTTGCTATTGGACACTTGAAATGTGACTAGTCCAAATTAAGATGTGTTGTAAGTGGAAAAAAGTCACTGGATTTTAAAGATGGTGTGAAAAGAAGAATGTGTAATAATAGTTCATTCATTTGTTTACATTGATTATATGTTGAAATAATACTTTGGACATATCAGGTTAAATAAAATACATTACTAAAATTAATTTCACCTGTCTCTTTTTGTGTTTTTTAATGCGGGTACTAGAAAATTTAAAATTACATATGTGGCTCACACTGTATTTCAACTGGACAGTGTTGGTTTAGACAGTCTGCTTCAATGCCAGCAGTCAGAGTGGTCCTTTAAAGATATAATTCAGATCATGTTACTACTCTGCTCAAAACCCTCCAGTAATATCAGATCTCACTCAAGAGTAAGTCAAAATCCCGATCAAAGTCTACCAGTTCCTGTGTGGTCAGCCTCCACCCCACCCCCGATCTCTCAGGTTCAGTGTAAATCAAGTTCCAGATTTTGCTTAACCTGAAGTCTACATCATGGAAGAAAGGAAGGGGAGATTAACGCAGGTTCTTGCTAAGAAAAATAATAAAAATTATGAATTTATTTATTTATTTTGAGACAGTCTTGCTCTGTCCCCCAGGCTGGAGTGCAGTGGTGCAATCTTGGCTCACTGCAGCCTCTGCCTCCCAGGTTCAAGTGATTCTCCTGCCTTAGCCTCCCGAGTTGCTGGGATTACAGGCCAGGTAATTTTTGTATTTTTAGGGGAGACAGGGTTTCATGGTGTTGGCCAGGCTGGTCTCCAACTCCTGACCTCAGGTGATTGCTGGCGTCGACCTCCCAAGGTGCTGGGATTACAGGTGTGAGTCACCATACCCAGCCAAATGATGAGTTTAGAATTAGGTACTCTGATGTTTAGTACTAGGTGTCCACTGGACTGGATTGAGGGATGCCTGGATGGCTGGGGAAGCATTGTCCCTGGGTGTGTCTGTGAGGGTGTTGGCAGAGGAGATTGACATCTGAGTTCCTGGACTGGGAGAGGAAGACCCACCCTCAGTGTGGGTGGGCACCAACCAATCAGCTGCCAGTACAGCTGGAACAAAGGCAGAAAAGGGGAAGAAACAGCTTCCGGAGTCCTCTCTTGCACTATCTCTTCCTGTGCCGGGTGCTTGCTTCCTCTCCTCCTGCCCTTGGATATCAGACTCCAGGTTCTTCAGCCTTTGGACTCTGGGACCTGCACCGCCAGCCTCCTGGGGACTCTTGGCCGTTGGCCTCAGACTAAGGCTGCACTGTGAGCTTTCCTGATTTTGGACTGAGCCATGCTCCCAGCTTCTCACTTTCTACAGCTTGCAGTCATTGCTTGGTAATCCTGTGAGCCAATTCTCCTCGATAAACTCCTTTACATACATATATACATATATCCTATTAGTTCTGTCCCTCTGGAGAACCCTAATACAGGTTTTGGTACCAGGAGTGGTCCTAGAGGAACTTAATTTTAAGCATAAATTTCCTTTGTCAGTTTTGGAGTTTCTAGAGTTGAATATCTAATCTGATTAGACCCAAATGCTAAAGACTTTATTTCGAATAGTGTGGACGGCACTGATAGTCCTTGGCTTGAACTGTTTAGAGAGTTATGCAAAATAAATGCATTTGATATTCCTGATTCTCTGTCCTTAAGAGGCAAGGAGTTTAGTGACTCTATACATGATACCTTTGAACATTTGTAGAAAACCAAGGGATACAATGAAGTTGGTTGGTTCCTCCTAAGTTCCCTCAGCAAAGTGATGAAGGAAAAGGATGAGCTCAGGGATTCTATGTCCTGGTTCTAGAAACACATACATAGTCTGAAAGTTTCTCAGGAAGCCCTGGGTGAGAGTCTTGTCTTCTGTGGACAAAGAGCTGAAACTGGTGAAAATCAGATACAAGCCCTTATGCAAGTGGCTGATCTGCAATGGAAGGTTCATGCTTAGCCTCACCAAGTGTCTACTGTCAAAGGGAGAGCTTTGATAGGGAAGGAGGGGACCCTATAAATTGGGATGGGAACACTGGGGACTGATGAAGCTGGGCATACCTGAGCTCTTAATTCTGATGAGCCTTTTTTGCTAGAGGAAATGGCATCCCCACCCCCAGTAGTGGCAACATGCTTTTGCCCACCCACTGCAATACCAGCCTTTCCTTGACATTAAGCCTGCGTTGCCTGGGGAAACAGCAATGTCCTCCCCTGAGGCAGCTGCCAGGAAAGACAATGCTGGTTCTCCTCAGGGCTTCACCTCCACCATCTTTGCCTCTGGACACTAACTGGACTCCAGTTCCTACAGGCACCTAGAGGTGAGGTTCAGGGTGTGATTCATGAGAAGGCATGCTATGCTCCAACTACTAATCAAACTTTTTAGGGGCTACTGGATACTGGCTCCAACTACTCGAGTTTTCTAATTTACATGAGCAGAAATCAAGGGAATAGGTATGGGAATGGATATTAAGAGTGTGGGATAATGGAGGAAGGAACATAAAGTTGGATGAGGCTGAACTTATTGCTATGGGTCCACTAAACAGAGATTCTGTATTTAATGTTGCAGCTCAGGGAGTTAAAAAGGGTTCTTATAATTTACTTGCTTGGTTAGCTGAAACATGGATCCAAAGATGGCCCATTGTGAGTGAGCTGGAAATGCCTGATCTCTCTTGGTTTAACGCAGAGGAAGGATCCAAAGGCTTTGGGAGACTGGAATGTTAGAGTGCATTTGTCACTGAGGACCCACTCATCCCAACGGGGAGGGTCCAGATGACATACCTTTCACCAGTACCTTGTGAAAGAGATTTGTAAAGGGAGCACCAGCATCCTTGAAGAGCTCTGTGATTGCTCTTTTCTGAATGCCAGCTCTTACAGTGGGAACCGTACTAACTGGAAAACTTAAATGCAATGGGAATAATTGGATCCCGAGGTGGCAGGGGCCAAGTGGCAGCACTCAACTATTAAAGGCAAGGTGGGCATAGTTAGTAATGGACAGAGGCAAAGCAGCAATCAGAATAGTCTGACACCTGGAGAGCTCTAGCACTGGCTAATTAATCATGGTGTTCCTAGAAGTCAAATCAACAGGAAGCCTACTGTATTCTTACTTGATCTGTATAAGCAGAAAACTTCCAGGTCAAGTGAACAAAAGTCCAATTTGAATTATAAAAACAGAGAATCATGGTCCTTCAATCAATTTACAGACTTGAGCCAATTTGCAGACCCAGAACCCCTTGAATCCATTTTGAGAAAGGACCCCACTATACTACTGAAAATGTATACTGTTAATCCTTCTCCTATCCTTCCTCAAGGAGACCTCTGGCATTTTAGCAGGGTAACTGTGCTCTGAAGAAAGAGAAATAATCAGACTTTTTGGGGGCTACTGGATACTGGCCTTGAACTGTCATTGATTCCAAAGGAGCCAAAACATCACTGTGGGGCCAGGCGTGGTAGCTCACACTTGTAATTTCAGCACTTTGGGAGGCTGAGGTGGGCGGATCACTTGATTTCGGGAGATCAAGACCAGCCTGACCAAAATGATGAAACCCCATTTCTACTAAAAACACAAAAAATTAGCTGGGCCTGGTGGCATGCACCTGTAGTTCCAGCTACTTGGGAGGCTGAGGCAGGAGAATCGCTTGAACCTGGGAGGTGGAGGTTGCAGTCAGCTGAGATCATACCACTGCTCTCCAGCCTGGGCAACAGAATAAGACTCCATCTCAAAAAAAAACAACAACCCACAAAAAAACAACCAAAAAAAAAGTCACTGTGGCCCTCCAATTAAAGTAGGGGCTTATGGATGTCAGGTAATTATTGGAGTTTTATCTCAGGTCTGACTTATAGTGAGCCCAGTGAGTCTCTGGATCCATTCTGTGGTCATTTCTCCAATGCTAGAATGCATAATTGAATAGATATTCTTAGTAGCTGGCGGAATCCCCACACTGGTTTCCTGGCCTGTGGGGTGAGGGCTATTATGGTGGGAAAGGCCAAATAGAATTAAGAATGCCTCTACCTAGGAAAATAGTAAATTAAGGACTTGAAACACACAGGGTGGTGGTTCTCACCATATCCCCATTCAACTCTCCTATTTGGCCTGTGCAGAAGATGTAGATACTGGAGAATGACGGTGGATTATCATTAGCTTAACCAAGTGGTGACTCCAATTGCAGTTGTTGTAGTAAATATGGTTTCACTGCCTGAGCTAATTAACAAATCCTCTGGTGCCTGGTATGCAATTATTGATCTGGCAAATGCCTTTTTCTCCATTCCTGTCCATAAGGCCCACCAGAAGCAAATTGCCTTCAGCAGGCAAGGCCAACAATACACCTTCACTGTCCTACATTGAGGGTATTGACTCTCTAGCTCTACGTCATAATCTTGTTCCCAGAGAACTTGATTGCTTTTCCATTCCACAAGATATCACACCAGTCCATTACATTGATGACATTATGCTGATTGGATCTAGTGAGAAGTAGCAAGCACTCTGGCCTTATTTGGTGAGATGTCTACATATCGGGGGTGGGAAATAAATCTGACTGAAATTCAGGGACCTTCTGCTTCAGTGAAATTTCTAGGGTCCCAGTGGTGTGGGGCCTGTCAATATATTATTTCTAAGGTGAAGGATAAATTGTTGCATCTGGCCTCTCCTATAGCTATGAAAGAGATGCAACACCTAGTGAGTTTATTTGGATTTTCAAGGCAACACATTCCTCATTTGGGTGTGTTACTCTGGCCCATTTATCGAGTGACACGAAAAGCTGCTAGTTTTGAGTGGGACCCAGGACAGGATAAAACTCTGCAACAGGTCCAGGCTGCTGTGCAAGCTGCTCTGCCACCTGGGCCATGTGATCTAGCCGATACAATGGTGCTTGAGGTGTCAGTGGCAGATAGAGATGTTGTCTGAAGCCTCTGGCCAGCCCCCATAGGTGAATCACAGCGGTGGCCTCTAGGATTTCAAAGCACAGCCTTACTTTCCTTCTTCTGCAGGTAACTACTCTGCTTTTGGGAGACAGCTCTGCTACTGGGCCTTGGTAGAAATGGAGTATTTGACTACAGGTCACCAAGTAACCATGCAACCTGAACTGCCTATCATGACCTGGGTGCTTTCTAACCCATCTAACCATAAAGTTGGGCATGCACAGCAGCATTCCATCATCAAATGAAAGTGGTATACACATAATTGGACTTGAGCATGTCCTAAAGGCACAAGTAAGTTACATGAGGAAGTGGCCCAATACCCATCTTTCCTACTCTTGTGACCCAGCCTTCTCTCTCCCAAGCTGCACCTATGGCTTCATGAGGAGTTCCCTACAATCGGTTCACATAGGAAGAGAAGAGAATATTTGCTTTATAGATGGTTCTGCACTGTATACTGGCACCAACTGAAAGTGGATAGCTACAGCACTACAGTCCCCTTCTAGGACATCCCTGAAGGACTGTAGTGAAGGGAAATCTTCTAAGTGGGCAGAACTCTGATAGTGCACCTACTTGCACACTTTGCTTGGAAGAAAGAAATGGCCAGATGTGTGACTATATACTGATTCATGTGCTGTAGCCAGTGGTTTGGCTGGTAAGGGACTTGGAAGGATCATTGAAAAATTGGCAACAGATTTTGGGAAGAGGTATGTGGATGAACTTCTCTGAGTGGTCAAAAACTGAAGATATTTGTGTCCCATGCAAATGCTCACCAAAGGGTACCTTCAGCAGAGGAAGATTTTAATAGCCAAGTGGAAAGGATGACCCATTCTGTGGACACTACTCAGCCTCTTTCCCCACACCTCTGTAATTGCCCAATGAGCTCGTAAGCAAAGTGGTCATGGTGGCAGGGATGGAGGTACACATGGGCTCAGCAACATGGATTTCCACCCCACAAGGCTGACCTGGCTACGGCCATTGCTGAGTGCCCAATTTGCCAGCAGTGGAGACCAACACTGAGCCTTTGATACAGCACCATTCCTTGGAGTGATTAGCCACCTACCTAATGGTAGGCTGATTACACTGAACTACTTCCATCATGGAAGGGGTAGCAGTTTATCCTTGTTGGAATAGACAGTTACTTCTGATATGGATTAGCCTTTCCTGCATGCAGTTCTTCTGCCAAGACGACCATCTGTGGGCTCACAGAATGCCTTATCCACTGCCATTGTATTCCACACAGCATTGCTTCTGATGAAGGAACTCACTTCCCAGCCAAAGTAGTGCAGCAGTGGGCTCATGCTTATGGAATTCACTGGTCTTACCATCTTCTCCATCATTCTGAAGCAGCTGTCTTGATACAATGGTGGAATGGCCTTTTGAAATTGCAATTACAATGCCAACTAGGTGACAATGCTTTACAGGAGTGAAGCCTTCTCCAGAAGGCTGTATATGCTGCGAATCAGTGTATAATACATGGTACTGTTTCCCCTATAGCCAGGATTCACGGGTCCAGGCACCAAGGTGTGGAAGTGGAAGTGGCACCACTTACCATTACCCCTAGTGACCCACTAGCAAAATTTTTGCTTCTTGTTCCCATGACATTCTGTTCTGCTGCCTCGAGGTCTTAGTTCCAGAGGGAGAAATGCTGCCACCAGAAGACACAATACAATTGTGTTGAACTGGAATTTAAGACTGCCACTGACTACTTTAGGCTCCTCATGCTTCTGAGTCAACAGGTTAAGAAGAGAGTCTCAGTGTTGCCCGGGGCGATTGACCCAGACTGTCAAGATGAAATCAGACTACTGCTCCACAGTGGAGGAAAGGAAGAACGTCTGGAATTTAGGAAATCCTTTAGGGTGTCTCTTAGTATCACCCTGCCCTGTAATTAAGGTCAATGAGAAACTACAGCAACCCAATCCAGGCAGGACTACATACAAATGACCCAGACCCTTCAGAAATGAAGGCTTGGGTTACTCTGCCAGGTAAAAAACCACAACCAGCTGAGGTGCTTGCTGAAAGCAAAGGGAACACAGAATGAGTAGTAGAAGAAGGTAGTTATCAATACCAGCTACCACTACATGACCAATTTCAGAAACAGAGAACTGTAATTGTCATGAGTATTCTCTCCTTATTTTGTTAATGATACATTTATGTTTGTGCATATATACACCCGGTATTAAGCAGACATCTTTGTTTTATGTCTTTTGTTGTTCCTTTATGATGTAACAGAATATTTAGTGACTTCACATCAGCATTTAAGTGTTGTTAATTTTATGTAACAGTATTTAAGGATTAGTGCTTTTCAGTTTTCAAAGGATAGTTGCATTATGTTTGGTAGAATTATGTCCTTGTTATTGTCTTTATTTGGAGATAAGTAGGATTTAAGGTGTGTGTGAGTGCCAAGTTGACAAGAGGTGGACTTGTGATGGTAAATACAGATGTCGACTTGATTGGATTGAGGGCTGCTGAGATGGCTGGGGAAGCATTGTTACTGGATGTGTCTGTGAGGCTGTTGCCAGAGTAGATTGACATTTGAGTTGTTGGACTGGGACTCAGTGTGGGTGGGCACCATCCAATCAGCTGCCAACAGAGGCTGGAACAATGCAGGCAGAAGAAGAGGGACAAAGCAGCTTGCTGTGTCTTCTTGCGCTCTCTCTTTGCATGCTGGATGCTTGCTTACTTTCCTCTTGTCTTTGGACATCAGACTCCAGGTTCTTTAGCCTTTGAACTCTGGGACCCCCATCAGTGGGCTCCTGGGGGCTGTTGGGCCTTCAGCCTCAGACTAAGAGCTGCATTATCAGCTTCCCTGCTTTTGAGGCTTTTAGACTTGGACTGAGTCACACTCCCAGCTTCTCTCTTTTTCCAGCTTGCAGATGGCTTATTCTGAGACCTCACCTTGCTATCATGTGAGCCAATTCTCCCTGATAAACTCCCTTTTATGTATACATACATCCTATTGGCTATATCCCTCTGGAGAACCCTAATACAGGTTCAGAATTGAATGTGAGTTTAGAATGAGAAAATAAATCAAAACAATTTATCGGACTCTTGGAAATTCTGGTCCCTTTCTTCTGATCTCTCTTGAGGCATATTATCAGACATGCTTATACAGAATGCTTCCAGACTGCAGCCTGGTTCCCCTTACCACATCTAGAATTCTCCATAACCCCAACAACAGCTGCCCAGGCTGAGGGGAGCCTTGAAGCTCTGACCTCACTGTCTTTGACTTCCCCTCTCTTTCTGCCTCCTTGCTCTTGTTTATATCATGAGGTGCCCACTGTATGGCTTTCCACTTGCTCTTTCCTGTGCTTAAAATGTTCCATCCCCAGCTGTCCACAGAGCTCACCCTCTCATCCTCAGGTGTCTGCTCAAATGTCACCTCATCAAAGCAACCTACCCTGTTCTCCCTATAAAAAGCATCACCCCAATTCTGCACTTTCTTTTCTCTCTACCACGGTTTCTTTACTCTCCTAACACTACCAGCTGACATATTATGTGTTGACACATTTGTTTGTTCCTTGTCAGTCTCCCCCCTTTAAAATGGAAATTCGGGAGGATAGGGAATGTTTTGCCTCCTATAAGTACACCTGGCACCTAAAACTAGGCCTGGCCCTTGATAAGACATGTAAAAACTATTGGTTGAATGAATGAATATAAGTTGAATAACAGGGAAGCCTTATTATTTTTCAGTATGGAGTCAACTCTTTAAGGGAATAACGCACTCCACACTCCCAGCCCATATCCTCAATTATCAATTACTTCAATTACCTACTGGTGTGTGATAGCTATTTTTGGCTACCTGGCATGCTTCCACATCATTCTTACCCGAATCCCACACTCCACTTATCCCCAGGGATAAGCACATACTCTAAGCATAGCCAAGTGGTGTGCTCCAGATGATTGGTCAGAAATGAGCTCACCATCTAAGCTTGGCCAATCCATGACTTCCTCAAGATCATTTTCACTGGAGTTAGGAAAGAGGAAGTAGCCCCTTGACATGTGTCACATTACTGAGCTAGAAGGCTGTGAATTAAGGGCTTTGAGTGATGTATTTTTCCCTGGCAGAGAAAGAGATGGATTGAAAGAAAGGAGTCCCAGCAGCATGGAGCCCTGGATCCAATTTCTGGAGCTCCTCTGCTTCCTGCAGTTCTTCCTGCAGTTCCAGGATGCTGGAACCTAGGAGTTTCCCAGCATCCTTCCAACTTCCTTTTCTGCTTTCACAAATACCAATTGAGCTTCTGTTACTCACGATTAAAACTCCTCACTAATATGCACCAGGCTGTTCACTGAGGATGTAGTGATGACCTGGACACTAACTTTGCCCTCTAGGAACTTACAGCCTTCAGGGAGAAAGCAGAAGGAAAGATGGCAATGGCAATGCAGTCTGAACACATGTACTGGATATGGAACTTGCCAGAATTCAGAGGTCTGACATGTGTCATGACATTGATCAGCTACTTTAAGTTCTTGTGATAATTCTATGTTCAAAGCAACCTAAGGATCTAAAATAATATTGTCAGTCATCAAATTAATATATATATACAAACTCAGCACCTACTATATGCAAGGGTTACCATAAGTGCTATGATACAGACCTGTAGAGAATTCTAACTGGGGTAGGTTGGCCTTTTAAAAAATATTAAATACATGGCAAATATGAAATGAAGTTAAAGGACATTCTATTTCTTCCTATTTGTGTCTTTCTTTTTTTATTTTATTTTTTTTGAGATAGGGTCTTGCTCTATCACCCCAGCTGGTGTGCAGAGGTGCAGTCATAGCACATTAGCAGCCTCCAACTCTTGGGCTCAAGAAGTCCTTCTGCCTCAGCTTCTCAAGTAGCTGGGACCAAAGGTGTGCACTACTATGCCTGGCTAATTTCTTTAAGTAGTGACAAGGTCTTGCTATGTTGTCGAGGTGGTCTTGAAATTCTGGGCTCAAGCCATCCTCCCACATCAGCCTCCCCAAATGCTAGGATTACAGACATGAGTGTCACTGTGCTTGGCCCTATCTGTGGCTTTCTAAAGGAACAGTTTAGCCTGGTGGTTGGGAGTGTGCGCTTTGGAATCCCAATTTTGTTACTAGCCAGGTGATCTTGGGCAAAGTCACTTTATCTCTGTGAGACTCAGAGTCTTCCTGTAAACTGGATAATATAAGTATTTATTTTACAGGGTTGTTAGGAAGATTAAATGAGTCAATTTGAGTAAAGCAGTTAGAATAGTGCCCAACACATAGTAAATCCTCAATCAATGTTAGCAAACAACACTGTGTCTAAATTATATAAATCATAAATTCCTCAAAAGCAGGAGCCCTTGCATTATTTGTAGCTGTGCTAACATGTACAGACCACTCAAGATTTTTCTAGTTGCTTGGCTCAGCAGTATTAATCTATTAGCAGATGTAGCATTGTCTTACTTGCTGATTTCTCCATCTGCTCTGAATTTAGTATTAAATAAAGACAGTTGTGGGGGTGGAGGAGGTTTTAAAGATCTCCGGTCCAAATCCATTAGGTTTTTTGTTTCGTTTGAAAGCTGTAATCCAGAGAGAGTTTGGAAGAATATGCTAAAGACCATTTTTAGGCATATTTTGCAGACATTTATAGCATCTATTCACATTATTATGTGTTTCTATACTTTGAACTGTCAACCCTTTGCATACAGTCGTATCCTAACTGATATTCCAAATTTGTTCCTATGCTCTATGTGGGCTTGCATAATTACTAACTCATAACCTATGGATATTAAATAAATTAGTTTATGAGAAGCAATTCACTTTTTTCCATCTTGGTTTGTAGAAGAGTTATAATCCAATAAAGACAAATAAAGATGTCTAGGACTAAGGTATCCTAATTATACCTTATACTTGTATAGTGCATAATAATACCTTAATTTGTATATCTTATTTAATTCTTACAACCACTCAGTGAAGTAAGCAGGCATGGAAGTATCATGAATTCCATTTTACATATGAAGAAATTAGAACTTAGAGGTTTTAACTGACTTACCTAAGTTTACTACGTGGTAACAAATGGCAGAGCCAAGATCATACTTGGGTTTCTTGACTGCCCTTTTCACTTTACTGGTAGACGAAAGTGTTAGGAATTTTCATTTTCTTCCACCAATATTTACAGCCTGACTCTACAAAGAACCTTGCCAGTGGTGGTCTGTTGTGAGCCTTCAGCAAGGTAAGGGTCTTGTATGCTTAATCCCACTTTGTAAATGTTATAGAGCCATCCCCCTGGCAAGGAGGATTTATATCAAGCAAATGTTGCAGATAACAGTATTTAGCTGCATCTGCTAGAGATGACAAACTTAGGAATCAAAAGACAAGAAAGAATCATCAATGAAGCAACTCAACACCACGGGAGAGAATCTTCTAGTCAACGCTCAATCTTGCTCCTTAAAATTCAAGCTAAAGATGCCTATAAAACTCCATAAAATACAGTCACAGAAGGTATTTTGTAGGTAGTACTTTGGCGTTTTACATTTGTTTTCATTGGAAGAGAGTCACCGCTCCAGAATTTCTTGTTATTGAATAGATGGGAGTGGGCAGGAGTTAGAAACAGAAACGAGAATCAGCCTGAACATACAGATGCTGGGGACTATGTGGTTGAGGCAGAAAATGTTTGTGCTGTAAGGAGTTAGAGTGAGCGGTAGAGACAGAGTGACTAAAATTTCTACACAGTTAGTTTATAAATTCTTTTTTTAGTATATAAATTCTGATCAGACTAGTGTAAATTGGCACAGACAAATATGAAGCAGTTGATGTTGGACATAGAAATGGGAGAAAAGAAAGCCAGACAATGTAAAAAATTTATTCCCCTGCCACTCCAGATAATACCCCAGTGTGAGAGTTAGGAGTCCATATATTTCAAGAGACTGAAAACCAATTCAATGAGTTTGAAGAATAATAAGATGTATTTATTTTCATAAGTCAAAAAAAACCAGGGATGGTACCAACATCAAATGCAATTGGATCTGAGGCTCAAAGGATATTAGGGTTTTCCCTCTCTCTCTCTCCTTCTGGCTTTCTACTCTGCTTCCTTGTTTATTATCTTCTTTCTTACTGCAAATGACCTTCCTCCATGTAGTCAGAGAATTTGGCTGCCAGCAGTGGTAGGCCAATACTCCATGCTAGGGTACCACTGTTAAACCAAATCCCAGCACAAAGAAAGAACACTTTTCTCTGATGGCTTCCATGTATAATGTCTTACAGAAGGATTGTGATTGGTCAATGTAGACCACAGGTCTGTCTGTGGACCAGTCACAAGCTCTAGGATGATGGAGTGCCAGGACTAGCCAATCCTTGCTTGTGTCTCCACACTTGTAGCCAAACCAGATGGAATGCATCACCAATAAAGTGGTGATAAGTGAAAGCGCAGAGAGTGAGTGGATGCCGCAATTGCAGAAGAATTTTTGATGCCCACAGACTGGGAGATTCCCGGCGAAGGAGCCACTCGGGTCGCCGACTCTTTTGGCCGGCGCGGCGCTTCTTGGTGCAGATTGTACGGGACTGGATGCCCTTTTAGTCGGGCTCGGCCGGTCCCATCCCCACAAGGAGAACAGCAATTGGAAGCGCTGAGGACTGAGAGCAAGCCCAGCTGAACCCGGGAAGGCCCAGCTCTGCAGGGAAGGGGCGCCCCCCGAGGGAAAACTAAGAAACAGAAAAAACTTCATCACCAACAAGCCGGACATCCACTCAGAGACCCAATCTGAAAGTCGGCAATTACAAAGACGA